>JAQQAE010001109.1:0-27282 GCA_029823295.1 Pseudamia nigra
CCAAGGACCAAAGACACAGAAGAAGAAAATAAACCAAGGACCAACGACACAGAAGAAGAAAATAAACCAAGGACCAAAGACACAGAAGAAGAAAATGAACCAAGGACCAAAGACACAGAAGAAGAAAATAAACCAAGGACCAACGACACAGAAGAAGAAAATAAACCAAGGACCAAAGACACAGAAGAAGAAAATGAACCAAGGACCAAAGACACAGAAGAAGAAAATAAACCAAGGACCAACGACACAGAAGAAGAAAATAAACCAAGGACCAATGACATTGAGAAGGAAAATGAAGTAAGAACTGATTTCATGGAAAGAGAAAATAAACCGGAAGCCAGTGACACAGATAAAGAAAATGAACCAAGACCCGATGACACCAGCAAAGAATCAAAAATCAGTGACACCGAAAAAGGAAAAGCATTTCCAACTAATGTCACAGGGAGAGAAAACGAACTGGAAACTGATGAGTTAAAGAAAGAAGATGAAACAAGAACCAATGACACTGACAAAGAAAGTGAATCAAGAACCAATGACACCAAAAACGGAAATGAATCAAGAACCAATGACACCAAAAACAAAATTAAACTGCAAAGTGATGTCACAGAGAGAGAAAATGAACCAAAGACTGACGATTTCAAGGAATTGAATGAATCACAATCCAGTGTCACAGATCAAGAAAATGAAGCAAAAACTAGTGACACTGGTCTAGATATTAACGTCACAAAAACGGAGGTGGAAGAGACAAAAGCAGAAGAGCATCCTGAGAGTCCGCAACCGTCTTCTGCTGATGTGAAACCAGATGAACCAAAGAATACTGAGGAAACACAGGAAGGAACGTACAGTGAACGCAGAGGAGTCACGGTAACGACAGATTTGTCTATGTCAGAGCACGGAAGCCACGTGGAACCAAAACCATCCAGCGAGAGCGGAGACAGAAGAGACGCGCAGCTGCTCCCGGACACCGGCCGCACTCTGAGTAAACAGCGTCTGAGCACTTTCTCCGTGGATCATGAGACGCTGTTCGGTCGCAGCTCGTATCCGTTACTGACTACGGCGAGGACTGAGAGCGGGCATTAGAGAGTCACGGAAGGGCCATTTTATTTCAGTCTGCAAACCCTACTTGGCCTGGACAAGTCACGCGGTTTCTGTGTTTACAATGACTTCTTAAATAGTCGTCATCCTTCAGTCACCAAAAAGGAGCTGCGTAATGAGCTGTGACTGCTGCATGAAATGTTTATAGTACATCATCTCGTCCCATTGTTGGAAACAAAGAGGCATAGTTTATGTTGGGGATCAGGTACAGCTGCTGATGTCTGTTACCTGTAAACAGATCCCACTCCTCTCATTCTCACAAATGACTAAATAATTCATACTCATTGGAGTTTGCTTCAACTGCTGACATATAAGCATACTTTAGCATACTTTGTCAGTGACAAGTGACTGATGTATGGCATATACTGTTACTGTGTTTTTATTAGAGCTATTATTATGGCCAAAAACGTTTTAGAGAGAAAAATCAGTTCATGTTGATAGATTTGATAAAAGTTAAATCGTAGTCATTATTTTGAAGTGAAAGTTGAAGAAACCATATGACTGTTTGCGATTTAAAAAATCAGATGTGACGCAAAACAGTGTAAAAGATGAAAAAGACACTCAATCCCAAAGATGCAAAAAAAGATGAAAACAACATAAAAAGCTGCAAATAGATGAAAATATCATAGAATAAGCAATCAGATGTGAAAGACAAATGTGACATATTAAAAAGTGAATAGTTCGTCCTATGAAAATGTGATTCTTTTTAGAATGTTTCCCATGCTTCTCACTCCAATTCTGGATACTTGGAAAGACTGCTTACTTTGTATCCTGCTCCTGTTTTGTGTCCGTCACCAATCCTTCTCAGATCTGAACTTGTTTCTTATGTTTCTGGCATGAAGTCTTGACAAGTGAATATCGGACAGATGTTCAGTTCACAGACATTGTCATAGGGGGGCTAATAATCCTGATTTCAACTGTATATGAACAAAATTTGAGTTGTTAATGAGAATCCTTTTTTCTTTTTCTCAGTCCTTTTTCAGACAGAATGTCTACAACCAAAGGCTGGGATAATGAGCTTAACATATAATGCAGCTTAGACTGATAATAGGCAGTTGTAAAACTGTATCAAATGTCAATGCTACTGCTGTTATGTGCTGCTAATGCTACCTCTTAAAGAAATACATACTGACTGGTTATTTATTAACCTTTTTCTTTAGATTTTTGTCGCTGGTGTGAGTTTGTGAGGCTTCATCTTTATATTTGATATCTGTACAATTTAATGACAGAATGCCTGTGTGGTTATTAAAAAACTACAGTGAGACACATACTGACTTTTGTCTGGTTAACTATGTATGAAATACCATACATTGTATGCAAAATGGACAAACCCTCTATGATGCCATCTATAGGCTTCTGTAGGTGAGCCTGGAAGCTCAAACAAGGACTTTGTGGACACTGTTGTATTGGCACCACTGCTAACTGATCCAAAGACGGACTAATGCTGCATTCCAGAAAACTGGAAAGTCACCCATCCCATTCATAATGTACGAGTTCCAACCTTACAGTGTTCCAGGCAAAGGAAGGTGGACGTAAGCAAAAATATGATTATGATGAGCGAATGTTTATTTTTAAAGAGACTCTGAGATCCAATAAACATTTGTTCTTACATATACAAAAAAATCGAAGGAGAAAAACTCTTTGATATGACTTAGTGAAGGTACTGTAATTGAAATCACAATCTCCCTAAAGTATCTAGTAAACATGTTGTCGAGTAACACTAATTGATCTATGATTTTACATTTAATTGAATAGCTTTATGAAGAGTAACTATAGCAATCATGCCCATTTCTAAATTGTATTAAATTCTGTTGCCCGGTGTAACCACTGAACCTAGTTCATACTTATACATTTTTAACATTCATGGTGTGTATCTCTGAAGGCGTTGCTATTATTCTGTGTCATCTGCTGCTACGTACATCTTCAAAAGTTGGGGTACATCAATTTGACCCGACTTTACAAGTAGTAACTCTAATTTCAAGTGCACTTTTCCTAGTCAGAAGCCGGAAATTTCTGACTTCCCAGTTTTGGATTGCAGCATTAGATGTGGAGGGTGACGGAGCTGAGGCAGAATAAATGAACCAGAAGCCTTGCCTCAGACACACCTGTCAATCAAAGTGCCTCACAGCTATTGAGGTGTGGGTTATCTAAACAGGCGAGTTACATCAAAATTCACCCCATGTATAGTGTTTACAGAGGTTGAAATAAACTGCAGACAGCAAAACAGTTGTGTGTACCAGGCTGTAAATATGTTTATTTCTGCTCTAAGGCTGGACATTTTAAAGTTGGGCTCTGGGCATTGACTCACTTTTGGATTCAGCCCCCAATGGTTCTGAAGATGCTGCAGTTTTATAAATGTCCTGTTGACTCTCAGCTCACCCACTGAAGATGCTACTCGCTGTATATTTGATGTAGGAGCTTTTGCACATACACATATAAATACACAAACAATATATGCGCTAGTTTATTTCAATCATGTTATTTCCATTGTATACAAGTTACAGAAATGAAGAAGACAATGTACATAACAAATATTAGAGAAAGAGAAACACATTAACTATAAAAACTAACAGAATAACAGATGATGACAAAAAGTCAAAACATCAAAAACGAAGAACACCATCCTCACTGTACAGTAATGTTGTTAATGGGCATACTGTACTGGATGGACTTTAGGGGAATCACATTCATTCTAGCTTTGCAAAAAAAATTGGAAATAATCTCCCCTGCCAAATATTTTACACACTTAAAAGGTCCAGTGTGTAAGATTTAGGAAAATGTATAGAAGTTGAATATGTTATTCATGATTATGTTTTATTACATTAAAGTGAGAAATGCTACGTGGCAAAAACCTCTAGTGTGAAGGGTCCACGACTCACGTGAAGACAGAAAAAAGACATTAACCACAGAATTCTACTTTCCTCATTCACAAGTTTGAATTCAATGCAAAAAAATATAAAACTGCTTATTTCGTCAGGCATCTACAGTATATTGTCAAATATAGGCAAAAAGTGATTTTTTCCTTATTTTATTTTTGTATTAAAATTTTTTTTCACAATTTCCTATTCATTACAATCTGTGTATCAATAGTTCATTTCATTTTCCATTTAAAACAAAAAATAGAAAAAGGACCTGTTTTTTTCACTATTGTTTCTAAAACCAAACCAAACAACAGGTAACGACTCATTTTTTGACTTCCAAATTAGTGCTCAAATTGAAAGGGTGGAAAGCGAGATAATTTTTTTTTTCTATTTTCATTATTCTGAATCTGACACTGGATGTGACCCGGAAGCTGTCGTTGTTTTGACGTGTGCTGTCATTAGTTATGGCACAAATTTCACGGTGCAGCCTGTTTTCACTTATGATTATCACAAAGTAGCTACATACAGAGTTGTCTGTTGCCATTTTGACAATTGTGGGTGTAAAAGATTGAACACTACACGGTGCGGCATCATATGGGGCTGCCCTACTCAGCACAAATACTCAGCTACTCAAGCAGGCAGCTGCACTCGATGCTTAGTGGCTCAATAACCTCACTGATAATATTGATAGTAACATTTGTTCACCTGTGTGACTTGTTTTTTTAAAAGAGAACTCAGAAACTTCAAGTTACTCAAGTTTGCATTTAACACCAGCTACCACTGGACTTTACTGTTTACAAAGAAGAGCAATGAAGTTACAAAGCTAAACTCCTAATTTAAAAAAAGAGAAATCCATTTGTTTCAGGAAGCAGGTTCCACACTTGTAATCTCTTTGTAATGTGCTTTTCTTCTGAAATTATTATAGACTATTTTGAGTGATGATGGCGCCAATCATAATCGCCGATTATGATTGACGGTATATAAATAAAAATTTAATTGAATTGAATGATGGATGCAAAGCTAATGTAGAAGTACCCATCAAGCCATCCATTTTCTACTCCTTAATCCTCGCAAGTGTCTAGGTGGGCACTTGAGTCTATCCCAGCTGACTTAGCGAAAAGGCAGGGTACAAATAACAACTCACATTCATAGCTACAGGCAGTTTAGAGTGACCAGTTAGCCTAACCCCTATGGCGTGTTTTTGGTTGGGGGAGGAAGCCGTACATGGAAAGAACCCACGCAGACATGGGGAGAACATGCAAACTCCACACAGAAAGCCCCGAGGCACAAGTGCTACCTACTGGACCACCCCAGATTAAAATTAAATTGTAGTAAAGGAGCATGACACAGGCACTTCGAAGAGAAGGAACCACCGAAGTGGTGTATTTTCCCCAACTCATCAGCATCTTTCACTCCTCTTTGCTGCTAGTAAGAGTCACACCTGGTGCACGGTTGGTGTCAGAAACAGCATAATGAAAATAGTTTTCAAATTGAAAATATAATAATAATAATGATAATAATAATAATTGAAAACATCTCATTTTCAATTTCAACACTAAATCTGTTGTTTCATGGTATTAGAAATGAAAATTGAAAAAACTAGCCATGCTTTAATTTTTCTATTTTTTTGTTTTGAATAGTAAACTGAATGAATGAATGATAGACAGAGTCATAACAGATGTGGATTGAACAGATGGTACATGGATTATTACTGTCACCTGCAACTAAACTTAACCAAAACTCCAGAAGAGACTAAACAAACACTGGCTTTGAATGAGGGCCACCAGTGGGGAGGGTGAGAATGCTGTTCAAAAAATATGACACACTGATCCTTTAAACTTTTCAAAATGGTATTAAACATCTGAATTAGGAAGAACATATTAAAAACAGTGTTAGTTACTGTCCTCGAAGCTGCCAGTGCTGCTGAAGTTGGAGCAGAACCTCATGGTGCTCATGGGATCCGACACATAACCTAAAAGACAAATAAAGACAGTGGGACACATCTCAAACTGCAATAACTTTACATTATTTGTGGCATTTTGGAAGGACAGACATGCTTGAATTATCTCTAGTAGTATAATTAAAGCAGTCAACATTCTATCCATGACTTTAATGCATTGAAGGTTTTTATGTATACAGTGTTCTATGAATGTTGTCAAGGACCAGGATGGTTGTTATGGACCACGTATTATAGGAAGACATTTGCTGCTGTTTCCACAGATACAGATTTGTTTAGTTGCAGTTGCAGTGTAGAGGTTCAGGAACGGTGGGAGAAGAGTATGGGCAGCAACATGCAACAAGGAGGCTCGGGTCGGATTGCAGCCTGGGCCACAGTGATCAGGCCTGAGCTTTGTGGGTGCTCACTATCAGGTGCACTACCAGGTGAGCTACCAGGTGAGCTACTGAGGTGCACTACCAGGTGAGCTACTGAGGTGCCCCAGACAGACATAGTTCTGATAGGTTTTCTGTTCTTGAGTCTATCCAATATGAAAATTTCCAAATAAAATGAAAATATTAAAAATTAAATATAATTACTTTAAGTGTCATTTTTTCACCAATAAAGCACAGTGTTTTTTTCCCCCGTAAATGATCTGCAGTGCCACATAACACCTCAAACACAAAATATTGATGCCAACATTTATGTTTGTCCAATCCAGTAATGGACAGAGTTAAGAACATGTGACAACCACCAATGTGTAGCTGACCTCATGTAGATTCAGACTGATTCAAACAGATTTCTGTATAAGTAAAAGATTAACAGTTATACCTGATGAATATGAGATCTGGATTCATCGTTTCAGAAAATCACATTTTTCATCATCTATTGAAGATAAACTCATGGTTTTCCAGATGTTACAGTATATGTAGTTTTTCAGAGTGCACAAGTTGGATGGTGTTACTTATTTGGGCATATGGCTGATCCAGACTGGAAACTCACATCCATTAAACCATTATGCAAAACTTTTAGTCATAAATAAATATGAATACATTTTTTCCTCCGAGGTGGCGAAGGTTATGTTTTCGATGGCTTTGGTTTGTCTGTCTGTTAGCAACATAACTCAAAAAGTTATGTTGCTAACAGACCGGACCGCTTCTCAGTGCACTGTGTTTTTTTTTGCACTGACCCATCAGAGGCGCCAGACATTTCAGTGCTTAGTCATCACTGCTCACTTGCCGACCAATCAAAATCGAGAAGGGTGGAACATAACACATACGTACTGTAAGTTCTCTGCACCATGATGGAGACGGCTTAATTTATGATCCAACACTGAAGGATTTCAATGATTTTATGTGAAGGAAGCGAACATCCAGAACATTCATAACAGTTTGAAACATTACTGTGTGAAAAGGACATTTTTACATGATGCTGAGATGCAGCCAAAGATGCACGCACATCTGTCTCATTAATTACACTGTGACAACACGAGAAAGAATGTAAACAGGGAACTTAAAAGTGCAATGTGTGTCGGGATATCATTAAATTAAAAAAATAAATAAATAATCAAAAATAGAAATACGTACTAGTTGTTGGATTCAAACCTACTGTAGTTCTACGAGTAGTCTTCTAATAGGCTTTATTATCCTACTAGAGATAGTTCAAGCATGTCTGTCCTTCCAAAATGCACAAATGATGTAAAGATTGCTGTCTACTGTAGCAATCCCACTAATGTTCTTTTCACTCTTTTATTATTATTATTATTATTATTGTATTTTGATTTTTATTTTTATTATTATGCCCCTTTTTTGGACTGCATATCCTCCCACAGTTTTCACCCGATTCACACCATTCCAACACCAAAATCCAGGGCATCCTGGGAATTACTTTTCATAAAGCAATCTTTTGTAGTTTTTAAATGATTTAGGTTTTTTTCACAAATTCTTTTCCCATATGAAATGGAGAACTCAAACTAAATGTTTGTGACTAGAGTGCCATGCGATGTGGTTACCATGGCCACCCTGCACTGACTTTGATGTTTCTTCAATCCTCGGATGCCCCTTTGATTACTTCTCCACTAAATAGTATAGTTCATTATAACACCATAATACTACTGGTACAAATCACTTTTTCACCAAGTTCAGGTATTTTGAGTCAGCAATCCCACACAATCTGTTCAGAGATTGCAAATATTCTAGTGTACTTCTGGGTTACTTGTGCTAAAACCTATACCCTTACTACTATTGTGTTAACTTTAAGTGAATGTTTGATGACAATAGTGTTGCTGCTACAGTTCACATTGTGCACCTACTATACAAAATATAAGCAGGAACATTCTAGTACCTAACACATTTAAGAACATCTTGTAAAATGTCTTCAGTTCTTTATCTGACAAACCATTTTACGAATCCAGTTACTTGTTTCTTCCAAACACAGACACTTTAACAACAGTGACCATGTATTGTAACCAAAAAATCAACCTGAACCTGAACCTGAACTCAGGAATTGTGGACAGTTCAGAGAACACACCCCTTACCATGGTGAGGGAGTTGGCTGTTCACAACAGGATTGAAGAAAATTACCAGCTGCTCTCTATTGAAAACCCTTTAAGCTCTAGGACATATGTCATACGGCTGATTCTCCAGGACCAGCATTGGAATGCCAAGGGGGCCAGCATTAAAGAAGCCCAGACCAAGGCTGCTTCACTGGCGCTGGAAGAAACTCGACTTCCTAAGCCTAAAAGGAGGATGAACACAAACAGTGGCACCAACAAAAGTCACATAAGTGAGCTGAAAAGAGTGTGCAAAAATCTGAAAACAAAGCATGTGTATAAAAACATAGGATCAAGGCCTGTGACATCTGAGTGCAACTCTATCAGGCAGTATCTGCACCAGATGCAACTGTCTGTTGGAGATGAGAAATTTATAGGTGAGGGATACATCTTTCAGTCAGCTAAAGACGATGCAGCAGCCAAGGCCCTGAAAGTGTTAACAGAGAGAGTAATGGAATCACCCGAGGACGCCAGGTCTGAAATGAGTCTGGCGCAAGAACTGGCAGTGAAACATCAGCTGACTGTGAACTATGAAATGATCAAGGAGGAAGGCCCTGCCCACCAGAAGACATTTACAATGCGGGTTACTGTTGGAACATTCTCTGGAGAGGGCAAGGGAAGATCCAAGTGGCTTGCCATAAAGCAGGCAGCAGCCGCTATGAGGTCAGGCCTCAAAGGTTTACCTCTCTTGCCCATAACTGCAGAGGCCCGTCTCCCCTCTGTGGATGCTGGACCCTCTGAAGACCCCATGCCTGCAGAGGCCCCTGTCACCCCCTCTGTGGATGCTGGACCCTCTGAAGACCCCATGCCTGCAGTGGACCCTGTCACCCCCTCTGTGGATGCTGCACCCTCTGAAGACCCCATGCCTGCAGAGGCCCGTCTCCCCTCTGTAGATGCTGGACCCTCTAAAGACCCCATGCCTGCAGAGGTCTCTGTCTCCCCCTCTGCGTATGCTGCACCCTGCGAAGAGCCTATGTTTACAGAAGCCCCTGTCTCCCCCTCTGTGGATGGTGCAACATTTGAAGGGCCCACGCCTGCAGAGGCCCCTGTCTCCCCCTCTGTGGATGGTGCAACATTTGAAAACACCATATCTGCAGAGGCCCCAGTTTCCCGCCTCAGTGGAGTTTAGAACCTCAGAAGAAACCATCTCTACTCAACTCTCCACCTCCAAGGAATCTACACTCGTTGCAGAAACCATGAGTGCAGATGTCCCAAACAGTCCCTCTGAGGGATCAACACCAAGCAGAGGGTTTCCTGCCCTCTGAGGAAACCCCTCAGAACATGAATCAACCACACATAGCAGACTCGTTTCCATTTTTGTCATGGGAGGAGGGTCAGAAGATTCCGCATCTCCTACTGAACACACCATTAGTCCAGACACAACCACCTCCTTCTGGACATTCCATCATTCCAGACCCTTCTTACAGAACACCTTTCGACTGTCAATAAAACATGCTTGACAGCAATCCCACTAATGGCATCCTTACACACACTGCACTTTTAAGTTCATTGTTTAGATTCTTACTCACATAATCTCAGCAAATCAATGAGACAGAGGTATGTGCATCTGTGGCTGCATCATGGCGACAAGTAAAAATGTCCTTTTCACACAGTAATGTATCAAACGGGAATGGATGTTCTGGACATTTGCTTCCTTCATAAAATCATGCAAATCCTTCAGTGTTGGATCATAAACTGAGTTGTCTCCGTCATGGTGTAGAGAACTTATGTCCCACCCCTTCTCGATTTTGACTGGTTGTTGAGAGAGCAGCAACGACTGACCACTAAAATGCCCAGTGCCTCTGATGGGTCAGTGCAAAAAAATGCAGTGCACTGAGATGCTGGTCCAGATTACCATCAGAATCGAATCCCTTGTTCCTTATCCTATTTCTGACATTTCCTGAAAATTTAATCAAAATCTGATCATAACTTTTTGAGTTATGTTACTAAAAGACAGGCAGACAGACAAACCTACGCCGTTGAAAACAAAACGTCCGGCGCCTTGCTTGGCAAAGGTAATAAAATAAGAAATAAATAAGCACTAAATCAACTACCGGTACCTAGTGTGAAGGAAAAATGGATAAAATAACCACTAAAATAAATTACAATAGTCAACATAATCAATAAAATGACCAGTGACATAAACAATATGAACCAAAAAATTAAGAACATGAATAATATAATACAGGAAATGAATCAAATAAAAAAATAACCAAATTGACAATAACAAACAACAACAAATAAATAAAACTAACAACAATGAACAAAGTAATGAGGAAAAAACAAATAATTTGTGAACACAATACTCAATGAACACAATAATCAACAATAAATTAAACCAGCAAAACTAGAAAGCATTCAGAGTGCAGACCTGCACCAGTGCAGCTCAGTTTCTCTTCATAGTGAAAACCTACCATTATCATTTGACCCTATGTGCATTTCACCCATAACGCTATTGCACCAAAAGTAAAATTCTTAAATTTAGTTAATTCTCATCATTGGATTCTTTGACCATGAAAACCTACCATTAGCATTTAGAATCACATATCGTTATTAGTTTGAATTATTAATAGTTATTAAAAAAATCTGGATCTTGCTCCATAAATGTCGAATATACGTTAAATCCATGGGCACATGACTGAATCAGCAGACTTTGAGCTACAATGTGGTGTTAGTTGCATGTCTATAGCTTTATTTGCTACCATACAGTAGCTATATTTTGTCAACCCCTGTAAGTATAAGCATTCTGGATCCCTACATCACAGGGGTCAGGAACCTATGGCTCGCGAGCCACATGTGGTTCTTTTGATGACTGCATCTGGCTCACAGATAAATCTTAGCTGACATTTCTTAACACAATAACTAATGAATAATTTTAATTCAATTTCTACTGCACCTGTTGAGGGCTGTGGGTGGCTGGAGCCAATCCCAGCTGTCCTTCGGGCTACACGGGAGGGTCTGACACCACTCTATTTTTATTGGATAAATCCCTTTAACACCGAACGTGTTGGCGCCGACACATTTGCGTGTCACTTGCCCAGTGAAGCGGGGAGGCGAGTCCCGAGCAGGTTCTCGCTTCTGGCGTCAAGCGCCCGGCCGCCCGCAACCCGGGGACAGTGGCAGGTGGGGAGTTTGACTGGGGTGGTACACATGTCAAACAGTAACGCAGGTGTCCTAAGGCGAGCTCAGGGAGGACAGAAACCTCCTGCGGAGGCCCCGCTCTCATGGTCTGTATTCATACTGAAAATCTAGATCAAGCGAGCTTTTGCCCTTCTGCTTCACGGGAGGTTTCTGTCCTCCCTGAGCTCGCCTTAGGACACAGAATAACCAACTAAACTAAAATAATCAATAAAGTGTACAATTACAATAAAACAAGCAAGATAACCGAAAATGTATCTTAAAAAAAATAAGTACCGGTAATGCACAAAATGAATAAAAATGAAAAAAATAATGAAGAAAATCAACAAAATGAATAAAAAACAAACAAATTGGTGAGCAAACAATAAAGGATTCACAGTCCTTATTCGTTTTGCTGAATTACACCTTGTTTTACACTAACGTCACTTAGAATAATAGTAATAATAAACTAACAGTAGTGCATCGTGTAGATTCTTAATACCAACCATTTCTATCGATGGGAGAGAACTGCATGCTCCTCCTCAGCTCCTCCAGCGTCAAACCTCCAGACGCACGACGCCCACTGTGAAGACAACATGCAGCCAGTTCATATGATGATTCTGCAGAAATACAACCTGCTGACACAAACCCACTGTATGATCTGCACATGGAGCCACAATACTAGAGGCCGTCGCAGACCTTATATCACACACCTCTCACTATCTCTGTCACTATGCGATATGATCTGTTCAACATTCGTAACACAAAAACATGCTTCTTGTAATATGCAAGACTGTAGATTTTGTCTGAACAAAATAAGAAAACTAGAAACATTTTTAGAATATCTGAAGAGATCGTGTGGGATTGCTGACACAAAAAAGCTGAACGTGCTGAAAAAGTTCAAGATTAAAATTGGTAGATTTAGTTCTCCATTCAAAACTTGTGAAAAAAAATCTAAATTATTTAAAAACTACAAAAGATAGATTTATGAAAAGTAATAGCCAGCATGTCCTGAAAGAGCTTGAAGTTATGGTGTTTGAATGGTGTGAATCAGGCAAAAACTGTGGGAGGAGATGTGGTCCAAAAAACATGTCTAAAATATGACATAAAATGTCGAAAAAATAAACACACTAGTCAAGAAAATGAACAAAAATTAAGAAATTAGTCAAGAAAAAGAATAAAAATGAACTATATATATATATAGAATCCGCATAATCAACACCTCAATTATTTAGTATATGACATTTTCAACCTCACTCAAAGTGCAAAGTGTCAAAGTGCAATAATTCAAGACCCTACCGGTCTTCATGGTCAAGGTCATTTGATGAGTGAGGTGCCCTGGCTCTAATCTATTACATAATAAAATTTGGTACCTGTAGATATAGTAGTTTTGGTCTATAGGTGTGAAAGGGTTTTTAAATATGCAAATTAGGTGGTGGTTGGCATGGTAACACTTCCCCCTACCCAGGCTACCTATGTGCCATGTGTGGTTAGTTTGGATCCAAACCGACAGACACGTACAGTATGTACCTATAAACGGGCCTCTCGACCACACCCCTTACTTACTTAGATCAAACCTTGTAAGAACTTATTTTCAAATGTAAAATGAACAGAATTAATAAAAAAATAAACAGCTCTGATTACATTTCAGTTCCAGTGTTCTCTCCTGTGAATGAGATTTGCAATAAATCAACCAAGACTGAGTGACAGCTGACTGTAAGTAATATGTCTAATCTGCACTGACCAAAAGAAGTTCAATTTCCAAACCACCAAATATTGAAAGAAAAATTAAATTATACGCAATACTTGTAAATGATTATTAACATAACAATATTCAAGAGCCAAATAAATTGCTACAATAACCTGATAAATGTGAAGCAACAGGAACTTAAGCTGGTTTCTACCACTGGTGACACAAATAAATTTATCCTCTGCAGCAGCGGCAGCTCTTGGTCTTTCTTTTCTGGGATGGTCCTCATGAGAAAGTTTCATCACAGAGTTTGATTTTGGCAACTCAGAGCTCTTGAGAGTTCTTTAGACTGACTGACCTTGATTTATTAAAGTAATGATGAGCTGTCTTTTCTCTGTGCTTAACTGTTTGTAGTCATAATATTGATTTGTTATTATTATTATTATTATTATTATTATTATTAAACCTTTATTTATCCAGGTTAGTCAATTGAGAACCAGTTGTCATTTACAATGACGACTTGGCCAAGAGGCAGCATAAGCAGATACACAACAATAGAAACCTAAAAGCTGATAAGGTCATACAATTAAACATGACGAATAATGTTCATAATCACAACGACACAAGCCGAAAAAGACAGCTAAAACAATGTAAGAACTTAAAGACAAGTAACACACTTTTACAAAAGCAAACATTAAAAAAATTGCAATGGATCGGACATTTATGGTGATGACTACAAACAAGTGCAGTGGTCTTTTATTGTTGACTGTATTGCAGTTTTAAAAGACGAGAGGGGAATGAATGAGAAGAGTTTCAGGGTTTGCTGGAGGTGATTCCAGTCGTTAGCAGCTGAAAACTGTAAGGAAGTGCAGCCAAAGGTGGTACGGGCTTTAGGTATGGAGAGGTCGATTATGTTTTGTGATCAAAGGTTGCGGTTTATGGTGTGGATTTTGGTAAGTGACTGTAGATAAGAGGGGGTTTTACCAATGATTGTTTTATAGACAAGCTGAGACCAATGCATTTGTCTGTGAGAGTGGAGTGAGGGCCAGTTCAACAGGGAAAACAGGGATTAGTAGTAAAAGGAGCCCCAGTCATGAAGTTGAATCAACACTAATAGGACTATGGACTCTGTACCCACTCGTCCTCTACATAAGACAACTTATTCAAGAGTCAAATACATTAATATTATTGTCATTTCCACAAAAACAAAATACTCTCCAGTGTTAAAATAGAGCAATGAAAGAACCAATATAATATGTGAAACCTAACACAATAAAATACATCCATACACCCTTGGCTTTCCACGTATTGTATATAAATTAACTACTGATAAGGCACAGCTGTGAATAAACATCCTGGTGACTCTGATAAGAGAATGCCCTGTCATCAAAGATAAATGCGGTAAATCTTGACAATCTAATGTATAAAACATGTTCTGGGTAAAGAAAATGTTGTACTACGTTATTCCAGCCATGTTCTCTGACAGTTTGGATCTACCCAGTATTATGCACAATGTTGAAAATAATGTAAATAAAGAAAAAGGAGAAAGCATGTTTAAACTTTTGATTGGTAGTGCATATCCATGTGGGACGATGGAATCAAACAAGATAACCCCGCCTAATGTTACTGAGTACATAGTGACTGTTACCAAGAGAACACACACACACACACACACACACACACACACACACACACACGCGTGTCCATCAGCCTTCTTCCTCCATGCATGTTTTATCACCTGTTCTTTCCTTTGTTTCTTTCAGTCTCTGTGCAGCACCACGTCAGACTGTTTCACCAGAGTATCTGAGCTGTTTGAAATGTTACTGAATCCGGGGGGGGGAGGAAATCACCGGAGAACAAGCCCTGACTTGCTCATTTCAAACTTTTTGATAAGTAAGAGATAAACTCTAACCTAATTGGACCAGTCACTGTGAAGCTCTGGCATCTGTGAGTTCCACTGCTTCAATGAATGTGACAAAACTTTTTGTTATGACAACGCATGAAAGACACGACAGATCGTTTTCTTATCTTTTTGTTCATTTGTGTTGATTTTCATTTATATTTATTTGGATTGTTTTGTTCATTTATTGCTTACTTTGTCTATATGTTGTACATTATTTAGTTCATTTTCATTTAGTTAAATTTTGGTCAGTGTCTGGATCATTTTATTAATTTTTATTCATTTCTTTTTCCATTTTTCTTCATTGTTGTGATGACTGTTAATTTTTTTTATAATTGTTGTCTTTGTCTCAATCATTTTGAACTTTTTTCCCCATTTTTGTTCATTGTCTCAACGATTTTGTTGATTTTTGTTGATTTTTTTCACTATTGTAAATATTCTGGATCATTTTGTTCATCTTTGTTCATTATCCAGATAATTTTTGCTGTTGTTTTTTTTCATTATTGCTCATTGTAGAGATCATTTTGTTAATTTTTGATCATTGTTTCAATAATTTTATTCATTTTTGATATTTTAATTTTTGTTCAAAGTCTAGATCATTGTCTGGATCATTTTGTACATTTTTGCTCACTTTTCTTATTATTTTGTGTTCTGCATATAAATGTAGTCATCTGTTTGCATGTTAACTCTGCAGCACTACATTTCCATGGTTTGAAGATTATAACTACAGATAATGCAACTGAGGTGAACTTATCTAGTTGTCCCTGACTTTCCCTTGTGTTGAAGACGTTTGAGTAATCCGATTACCTCTGAGTCCAGAAGGCGTAGGCACGGGTATTCAAGGCATACTCAAGCTCAAAGCGAGAGCGAAGGGCGGCCACATGGCTCCGCCCGGGTCCTCCTCGAGCCAGGAGACAGTCTGAGGACGAGGAGGGGGACAAGGAGCCACTGCTGTTACTGGATGCTGGAGACATCAACTGCAACACAAAGAAAGAACAATGAGCTGTTTTTACTATAAGTCAAACATTAATTCTGTTTAATAGGGCTGGGTGACCACGATAAATGTCAAATCTTTATTTAATTCAAGTGCAAAGGCGGAGTTTTCGTCTTGAGTGAAAGTTAAAGAAACCAGATGTTTGTAAAAGATGCAACAAGCAATAATGACATGAGACACAAAAATACAAGGAGAATGACACAAAAAACTTAAAAGAAGCAAAAATATGCAATGAGACAAAAACAATAAACAGTGAAAAAAAATAAAAGTGGTGAAAAGACATAATAAGATGGAAATGACAAATCACATGTCTGTCTACGATACAGCCGATCACAACATCCTCATCTCGTGACTGGAGCAGTGGGTAGGCATCGCAGGTTCAGCTCTCTGGCGGTTTTGCTCATACCTTTCTGAGAAATGTTTCTGTTTTAAATGTAAGTATTTTACTTCTAGCTCCGCTGACCTCTCCCGGGGAGTGCCAGAAGGCTCCGTTCTCGGTCCACTTCTGTTTCCTCCGTATTTCTTGCCACTTGGAGCCATTTTCAGAAGCATGATATTGCCTTCCATTTGTATGCTGAAGATTGCCAAGTTCCCTCTCAAGGGTACAGGTGCATGCTCTGTTCAGGCTGCAATTGACTGCCTCACCCACAGCAGGAGTTGGATGGCTCTTATTTTTTTTGTACTTCGATGAGAAAAAGACTGAAGTCATTCTTTAGACCCAGCAACACCAACAATGCTCCCTTTGTCAACCTTTCCTCACTGGCCCCATATGAGAAGCCGTTCATCACTAACTTACGGGTTAAAATGGATGCTGCCCTGAAACTTGATAAACACATCATTGGAAAGGTGCAATCCTGCGATCAAGGTGATCGAGCATTTTCAGTTCTGGACCCTAAACTCTGGAATGAGCTCCCTCTACACATCCTTCAGTTGCCATCTTTAAATCTTGTTTAAAAACACACTTTTATTTTCAGGCCTTCGACCCAGAGTGAGACACTGACAATGTTTTTAACCTTTATTTATTTATTGTGACCAGCGCCCCCCCTCCACCCCCACGTTTTTATCTGTGCTTTTATCTTTTACCATCTTGGTTTTTATTACAGGCCTGTATTTGTCTTTTTGTGTTCAAAGTGCTTTATGAATTAACATGGTATGGCATGTGACCTGTAAGATGCACAAAAATGAGAAACAACAAAAGATGCAACACAAATAAAAGTTACAAGAACGATGAAAGTGATATAAAAGAAATCAAATATATAGCATATAAAGTCATTTTTGTTCATTTTTATTTAGTTATTTCATTTTGTTAAAATTGACTGCTTTTCTCATTTTAAGTTCATTTTGTCACTTGTTTCATTTCTTTTCTTTACTTTCTTATGTATTTTCTTCATTTTTGCACATTGTCTTGATGATTTCTTGATTTTTGTTCATTTTCTTGCATATTCTGTTTATTTTTTACCATTTTCTAAATTATTTTGATCATTTTTATTGATTTTCTTGGTTATTTTGTTCCCATTGTTGCTTATGTTCTTCATTTTTCTTCATCTTCCTTGAATATTTGATATATTTTTACTCATTTTGTGGCCTGTTTTTGTTTATTTTATTGTTTTGCAGAATGGACAGATGCAAGGCTACTGTTGGCTGCAGATATGTGCCATTTCGATCAGATCTATGGTACAATAGGACACAAAAGAGGGTCCAACTATTTGAACCCAGCTTAGATTTGCAACTTTAAAGTCAGCGAAATTCTGAGTTTTTTCTTGTAAACTTATGACTTTACTTGGTCTCGAAATATTACCTCCCACACCTCTGCAATGTTTTTTTTTTATATCAAAATTGGCCCCAATGCTGTGTCTGATAAAAGACACATAAAAGGAAAAAAAATGGTGGAAAAGACACAAGAAGATGAATGTGACAAAATGTGCAAAAAGAAAAGTTGCAGTTGCTTTGTGATTTAGAATTTTAATTCCATTTGAGACATAAAAGATGTAAAAAGAATTATTTAATTCTGTTCATTTTTGTTTCATTCTGTTTTGATTCAATTGTATTTATTTTGATTTAATGTCATGGAAAGTAAAATGAGCACAATCTGAACACGCTGTACCTTCACTACAATGCTTAGACTTTATTTAAATGTGAATCAGTATTAATAATCAGTCATGACAAAACAACATCATTAAATTGCATTAAAGTACATTACAATCACAACAACAATAAATATGAATTATTGCTATTGATATTTACCTCAACATTGCTCAGACATTCCTCAAGGTTGGATACGACTTCAGAGAACTCAGGCCTGTCCTGAAACACAAAGTGCCTTCTTTCATTTCAACACAGAGCTGCATTTTGTTGTGACTCTCCCGCATGGTGTCCTCTACATCCACACATGAAGCTGAGGTGAACTGTTTGAAAAGCAGCCTTCAGATGTGTGGCCTCGCTGTGAGAGAACAGACAGCACCGTCGACACCGGAGCTGTTCAATTATACATCACATCCTCACACTGAGTCACAGCTGACTTCAGATGGCTTTAATGTGAAATCAAAACTCCTGACATGGAAAATTACAATATAAATCTATGTATAAATATAATTGAAACACAGTAACATAGCAAGTATTGAGAAAAATAATAAAAAGGTGGGATATACTGACTTATCCACTTCTCTAAGTGTAAATTTTCAAAACAGTTGGATTTTAAATGTCATTCTTACATAGAGGACACTGATTTGTGTCGACCCATCCAACATCTGGCCGATCTAGAATAAGACCTGAGATTTCAAAATGATTGCAAGCGATGACTTAACTTTGTTGCTATAATAATTAAGATATTTCTTAAAGTGTGCATGACATGCAGATTCACCTCTAGACCATAGACTGTATGTTTTAGTGGACAAAATGACCATGACATCACCCATTGATTTTTGAGTGGCCGTTTTGAGACCAATCAGGTTGTCACTTCCTGTGTGACATTTTGGAGCCAAAAACAGGATGTAACCATATTTGGAAGAATGGAGCTACAGTAGTACTGTATATCGGGGGACTCATGGAAAATACTAGCTGCTAGCTTACTGGTGTGGCAAAATGTCACCAAGAGTTGCCAAACCAAGTCATATTATGGTATTATCAGTATAAATACACAAATGCAGTCGAGTGAATCTCATGTAAAACTATGCTCTACTAAATAAATAGAAAATACAAAAGTCCAACTCAGTCTGACTCCACTGGCGAGTCGAGTTACCATAGTGACATGTCAATCAAACCCCAATACAGCAGTGATTTGTCGGATAATTTGCTGTAATATGTTAATAACACACAAAGCCCTAAACAATAAGGCTCCGTCTTATATCAGAGACCTTATTGTTCCCTGTAAACCAATCAGAACTCTTCGCTCTCAGAGTGCAGGCCTATTTGTGGCTCCTCGAATCTCTAAAGCTAGACTGGGAGGCAGAGTCTTCAGTTACCAAGCTTCTCTCCTGTGGAACAAACTTCCAGTCTGGGTCTAGGATGCAGACACACTTTTTACCATTAAAACTAAGACTTAAAACTTCCCTTTTTGACAAACCGTATAGTTAGGGCTAGGTCAGGTGACCCTGAACCCTTCCTTAATTCTGCTGCATAGTCCTAGGCTGCTGGGGGAATATGATGCACTGGGCTTCTCTCACACTCTCTCTTCCTTCCTCTCCCCTAGCCTTTAGCTACCTCTACACAGGTGTTTACAGTCACAGAAATAGTTTAAAGGTAAGTGTTTGAATGTTCTGTAGTGGCCAAGTCAGAGTCCAGATTGAATTTTATTCAGTGAAGTCGATTTAGAAGCTGCATATTTTTATAAAGTTCTCAGGCTTACACAAACACATTTTTCTGTGGTGAGTGTGTACACACAGAGAAGCATGGCCCACTTTTAGATCCCATGTGACCTGGTGTACAGTACAGTTCAGGCACCATGAGAGAAGAGCTCACATGAAATCCAGATCACAGTGTCAGTGGGACAGGTTTATTACCGAGGGAGGACCTTTTCTGCTTTCCAAATTGGCTGTTTGCAAACAGGACGGGAACATGCCACAGAGGAACAGTGTACCAATACACTTGGACGTGGTTTAATTAGGAAGAGAAAGAAAAAATGCCAGGCCAATTATGATGTGAACGTCACACAGCACGATGGCACGAGCATTTAGATCAGAATGTACAGTACAAGCTTATAGTAGTATCACCAGGGAAAAAGTCTGTCCTTTCATTACTGCTGCATGTGTTTGCAGCAACAGATGACTCAGCATCCAACAGTAATGAGCTTGAACTAGCCTGAAAATCTGCTGCTCCCAAACTGGGCCAGGATCCACTTGGGTCATGGAACCTTTTTATTAGGCCAGTTGTTCATGATTGAATCAAATTAATTTTTTTAATTTATTTTGAGTTTTTCCGGTCAGTTTCTTAGCTATTTTGGTGTATTATTTGATTCATTTTGTGGATTATTTTGTTCTGTTTTTGTTCAGTTTGGCATATCCTGGTTTATACAATATCAAATAAAAAACAAACAAAATAAGTTTAACATTGCTTCAAATATATTGTACCTTTTGCATGTTCCAAATGACATAAAATGGTTAAATATGAGGATTAATTTATTTTAAAAAATTGAGATGTTATGGCAGTTCATAATGATTTTTTTTTCTAAATTTGTGTCCGAGAAAAACACCAGAGGATTCGAAGTTCATCAAACTTCAAGTACAGGTTGGCCTTCAGACTAAAAAATATGTTTTGGAGACAAAAGGTCAAAAGTCAAGGTCAAAGGGCGAAAAAAGTTCAAAATCCATTTTTGCATAAAATGATAGCATCGAGGACACCTTATGAATGTCAAAGGACTGTGACCTTTGACATTGGCAAGGTCTAAAAATAGGTCATGCGGTCATAAAGTTTCATTTTACATTATGACTTTAAAATTTACACAAAGATTTACTGAATGTTTCTGTCGGCTATTATTCTAACTGAAAAAGTTTTGGAACCACAGTGAACCACAAGTAAATGTAATCTATAACATGTAACAAGGTAGATTGTTACCTGTATCAGGTAAAAACCTGAGGTTATATCATCAGTTCTGTTCTACTATTACCAGAAATTATACAAATCCTAATGGTTAAATTAAACAGCGGCACCAACTGACAAGAAGTAAACATTGTGGAATGCTTCCTGTATTGTCCCAGTACCTGAAGTAAGGTGCCAAACCAGGCCCACAGACCGCTGGCCCTCACATCCCACATCATGAAGACCTCAGAGAGGCTGATTCTGCGACTACTGAGACCCCATGTCAAACAAGCACCCCCTCCAGTTTGCATACAAAGAACATACCGGAGTGGATGATGCTGTCCTTTACATGCTACACTGAGCCTACTCACATCTGAAGGGAGCTAGTGCTTATGTGAGGATTATGTTCTCAAGCGCATTCAACACAATCCAACCTTACATACTCAGACTGCTAAACACCACAGCTGATGGCAGACTGAATATTGACACTGAAGACGGCTTTCAAGCTTTTCAATTGAATTCCCAAAAAGGATAAATAAAGTAGAGTACATGTTACTGTGTTACTGCATTTCATATGTGATAATAAAGGGTAGACTGCTGTTGTGTACCTCTGGGCAGGTGTTCCAGCCTCTCATCAGCAGAGCAGAGATGGGTTTTGGGATGGAGTATCCAATGGGTGGGCGGATGTGATGATACGCCATGTCTGCAGCAGCAGCAGCTGAACACAACAAGTACAGTTTAAAGTCTATTGTAAATCTTTAGAACAAATCTGGCAATTGGTGAGTCATGATTCAATGCACATCAACATATAGACACAGTAACAGTTTTATTTGTGTCTTTTTAACCGGTGAATTTTATCGCATGAATCTCAGTGGGAATTAGTTGTGCTAATTTGAAAATGCTTAAATAAAATACACAAAAATGGGTTTGGTTTGGAGTGAAAACCTAGGCTGTGTAATGTCAGCAGAAGGGGATGTTGTACATTAAGCTACCTACAGCTCTAAGAGTAGAAGAAACAGGAGAATCCTGCTTCAAATTTCCATAACAATGATTTTTATCACATGTAAAGTAAGAATAATCAGCGTTCTTGGGAATAATTTTGTTTCCAACATCACAATAAACTAATAAGAAAAAATAAAGTTTATTCTATTCAATTCTACAATTACTTTTCATGTTGTTACACGTATGTGTAACGATGATCCTGACCAGTCATGTGAATTACAATTTGCATTTTGGCAGAAGTGGCTCAGGAGGTAGAGCGGGTCGTTCAATATCCAGAGGGTTGGCAGTTTGAACCCTGCTCTGGCCTCGTCATTTTGTCGTTTCGTCCTTGGGTAAGACACTTTACCCACCTTGTCTTGAATGTGAATGGATGAATGTTTGGTGGTGGTTGGAGAGGCTGTTGGCACAAATTGGTAAGCACTTTTCTGTCAGTCTGCCCCAGGGCAGCTGTGACTACAGATGTAGCTTACACCACCAGTCTGTGACTGTGGAGTGAATGAACGATGAATTCAGTGTAAAGCATCTCTGGGTGTCTAGAAAAGCGCTGTATAAAGTCAATCCATCATTATTATTATTTTGTACTGTATCTGTTTGGTTTTGTGCATGATTTCTCCTGTTTGTCCTACAGGAGCTCAGGTAAGAAACCTGTATTTTGTTTTTTATTTTGTTTTCTTTAGGTAATGTAGTGGTGTGGGAATAAGATTGTTTTGTTTGTTGTTTTGGCTGTACTCGCCATGATGATTTGTACCACTTTTTGTGTAAATAAGTGCATTGTGGACTGGATATAGAAACACAGCTAATGACTACTTTTAGTTTACATGCTTAATAGCCCTTATTAGTGAAGATCTGACATTTTCTTCTACTTCTGACTCTAACAGGTACTGATTTCTTTTGCAGTGTGCTCAGCCGTAGAGTACAGTTCAAAGTAAACTTCAGACCAACAATCTTCATCACCCAGGGGACCTTACCAGGTTTGAGGTGAGCGAAGGGTATCTCTCCGGTGAGCAGCTCCCATAGGCAGAGGGCGTAGCTGAACATGTCGGCCTTCACCGAGTAGCGGGTGCACTGTGTGAACACCTCAGGAGCCATCCAGCGCAAGTTCTGTACAAACACACACATAAACAGTATTTAGGTTCAAGTACTGTATCTCAGTGGTTCTCAAATGGTGGGTGGGGCCCAAAATTGGGTCATAGAGACTTATGAGGGGGTTGTGAACTGTGTCTTCCCATATGTATGTGTTATAGATTTTAATCTGATGTAGAACTTTTATTGATGTGCAGTATCTGTTGCCATGGTAATGCAGACATTAGACTGTAGAGATGGCAAGTTACACTGTTACATTATGATTTTGTGCATTTTTTCTTTCATTTGGATCAATTTTGTTCATTTTCTTGATTATTTTGCTCATCATTTGTTCACTTTGTAGATTCGTTTGTCAATGTTTGTATGATTTGTATTCAGTCTGTGGTTTATTTTGTCCATTTGAAATTATTTAATTTTGTTCATTTTGTGGATAATTTTTTTTTTAATTTTGTTCAGTGTATGATTTTTTCATTATCTTATAACTTTGATTCATGTTGTTAGTATTTTTACAATTTTTAATAATTTATGTTTAGTTTGTGAATTATTTTGTTAATTTTGTGGCTTTTATGTCATTTTCTTCATTTTATTATTATTTTCAATATTACTCATGATCTGGATTGTAATTTCTTTGATCAATTTTCATTTTTGTTCATTTTGTAAATTATTTTGCTTATTTGACAGAACACATTTGTAATATTTTGCTCTTTTTTCATTATACCTCATTATCTGGAATATTTAGTAGTTAAGTGTTCACACCTTTTACTAAGTTTGTATATAATTTTGATGAGTTTCGTGACTACTTTGTTGATATTTTGTTTGTTTTTGTTCATTTTATTAAGTTACTGTTTCATTTTTGTTCATTGTCTGGACTGTTTTATTCATCTCATGCATATTTCTTGCTTTATTTTGTGTTCTGAATTTGAAATATGTTCACCAGCTGGTGTAAAAATACAGTTTTGGTTGGAATTGGATAAAAGTGTGTTTCAGTGTGACGACCAGTGGAAAATGTGGGTCACTAGATTACACCAGCTGAGAACCGCTGCTGTACCCTCCTAGGAAGATGAGAATGCATCTGTCTGTATATATTTCATTTTGCAGACAGGATGTAAAAAAATATAACTTCAGTTTGTTTCACAATATTAAGTCAGACATTTGTACACATACTGTACTGTACAGGCACACACACACACACACACACACACACAAAACGAAGCCCAATTACTGCTGTAAACACTGCGTCCCAGCAAGGGCAAGTGGTTCCTCACAGCAAGCAGCTCCCAGGAGATGCAGCACACTTAACACTAAACTGCAGGCCAAGCACTCTGGGTAATGATGAGTCAGCACATTGACACAAAATCTGCATGATGGCAGTTTTTTTAAGCTGCTGTATAATTGATGCCAGGTGCCAGCACAGGCACAAACAGACCAACTCTGCACAAAATAACGCAGCAAACACTATTTGGGAAACACTGTCATAAATATACAGGTGTGTGTTTTAAATGTGGCATCAGATTGAAAATGAAACAGGATGGAGGCAGCACTGACCCCTGGCTGCTTGGTCATGTTGTCTTCATCCACTGACTGAAGGAACCGAGACTCTGCAGGAGAGTGAAAAGAGTCAAAATAGTATCAAATTATGAATTTGACTTGTTTCTGAGTCACGTATAGTACAATGAGCTGAGACAATGAATAAATGGTGACTGCAACACCAGCCAGAAATAACGGTGGAAAACCCAGTATTAGTTTGACATTTGTAAACTGGATATTAGAACTTCAGTAGGTAGAATTTTTGGTGTCATTTGGCAAGAGACCCAGAAAAACCTGTCATTGTAATTCAAGTGGCTACATCACTAAAAATTGTGCTTTAAAATGAAAAAAAAGCATTTTAATCGTAAAATGCCAAAATACACATTAAAATATTTTGGTTAGATATGGGAGCCCAACCTATGTTTTAACCATTGAGCAAAGACTAGGGCCTGTACAGAGAAGCTGATGCCAAACATCCTACTGTTTAATTTTTTGGAGCATTTATGTTCAGTTTGTAGATTATTTTGTTTACTATCCATTCATTTTTGTTAATTTTGTTTGTTTTTTTTTCCATTATTGCTCATTGATTTATTAATTTATTGATGCTTCTTTTTAGCATTTTGTTCATTTTTGGCTCAATTTTGTTATTTTGTAAATTTCTTCGTTCTATTTTTGTTAATGTTGTAGATTATTTTTGCCCATTTTGTGGAACGTGTTTTTCACTTTTTGTCCATTTTATTTATTTATTTAAATTATTGCTCATTGTCTAGAAAATGTAGTTGATTTTATATGTATTTGCTTAGTTTCTGACCTTTGTAGCTTCTATTTATTTCATAAAACATAATTTTTCCTGACAGACACCCTGTAATGTATCAGGGATCTCACCGCCATTTGTCCAAATATGGTTACATCCTGTGTTTGGCTCCAAAATGTCATCCAGGAAGTGCCAACCCGGATGACCTCAATAGCCAGTGTTGTGTTTTTTTGTCAGCAAAATGTATTTAATAGTACAATTCTTACTTTTTAAGGCTGGATTTTTAAGGCTGGTCCATAAAGATGTTTTTAAGCTGGATTTCTCAGATTTTTTTTTTTAACTTTAGATTTTTAAGATATATTTTCAGACTGCTATGTTTTAGTCTAATCTTTATTTTGATGCATTATTGTTTTTTGACCTGTGAGAGATTTCATAAAAAGCATCCTTCGTGGACCCTAAAAATCAAAACTGTCAAAAATTGCCTTAAAACTATTATCATATATTTATTTAGTTTTCCACCCAAATTGGCTTATTTTTCCTCAGTAATGGTATTCTCCAAGTTACCTCTATCTATCTATCTATCTATCTATCTATGCTAATAGTTTTCCTTCAGCTTTGTTCATTTACTTGACTATTTTGTCCATTTTCTGTTTACCATGTGGACTATTTTGTTCACTCTACTTCTTGTTTTCTTTGTTGTTTACTTTTTTATCTACTCTTGTAGATCTTGTGATTTTTTTTTTTTTTTTGGCTATTTTTTCTTTAATTTATTTGTGCAGTTATAATTTTCTTAGTGTCTTTACCTCCAAAATCAGCCACCACAGCATGTCCATCCTCATAGAGCAGGACATTGTGACTGGAAGTGACAAAATGATCATTGACATCAGTTATTCCAGCATGCCGACACCTCCCCACCACATAAAAATGACTATGTGCCCAACCTGTTGAGGTCCCGGTGGATGATGGGCTGTGTGAGGTTGTGCAAGTACTCCATGCCCTTGGCCACATCGATAGCGATGATGAGCTTGGACTGCAGGTCGATGAGCCTGTCCAGTGACACATCATTAAAACAGCAGCCAGTTAGTGCCGGATCAATGGTTCCTGCCAATCACATCCAGCACTTAACAGAGATCAATAAGGGCAGTCTATAAAGACCACACCTGAGCACACAGTTAGCAGAACACTCCATGTGGATCAATGATGGCTCAGAGCCTCAGGGACACCTGAAACCACTGCTGTGTACAACACACTGATTAAGCTGTTTGGGGTATTTTTTACACATTTAGCCCCTGTTAAAGGAATCAAATAGATGCTTACATCCCTGGATAGTTTACCAGAATTTTATTAAAGCAGATTAAGAAATATGGAGCAAAATGCTCTAAAATAACTGCGAAAAATACCCACAAAGAGACATAAGGGTGTTTTGCTGGTGGTTTTATTTTAACGCTGTAACATAGAAAATACACTTTGAAAATCACATCGTTTCTCTGCAGCAGCTCTGTATAGAAGATTAACAAAACTTTTCTAAGGATCTGCCACATCCAGGCTGCCCTTATTCTGCATGTGTGGTATCACCTTAACTCCTGCATTTTAAATGACAGTTAAAATATTCCCTATCACAATTCCTTTCTGCAAACATAACAAAAATGTCAAACAAAATGTCTGTCTCTATGTGTCAGTCCTGTGATGAACTGGCAACTCAACCAGGGTGTACCCTGCCTTTGCCCCAAGTCAGCTGGGATAGGCTCCAGCACCCCCC
>JAQQAE010001110.1:0-27274 GCA_029823295.1 Pseudamia nigra
CCTTCAAACCTGAGACAACTGGAGCAGTTTGCTCATGAGGAGTGGAACAAAATACCCACTGAGAGGTGCAGAAGTTGAAAAGTTGAAGTTGAATCGAAGGTTACAGAAATTGTTTGATTGCAGTGATAGCTTCAAAAGGTTGTGCAACAAAATATTAAATCAATGGTACCATCATTTTTGTCCAGGCTGTTTTGTGAGTTTGTTTTTTTTTAAATAATTCTGTTGAACTACAATTCAAAAGCAATGTCTGATTTTCATTGGTTAATTTTCATAAAATTTCTATTTATTATTACTTTTGTCAGATTCAAGTTATTTCTGTGACCATTGTGTGTTTTTCTGTCATTTACACAGGGGTACCAACAATTTTATCCACGTGTGTATGAGGTTGTAAGCTGTGTTGACTGACAGGTCACCAAACATACATAATGGACCAAATGATCAGCTACTAGCTAACACTAAAAGATTAACAGAAATGGCTCAACTTTTTGAGGAGAGGCTGTGCCATACACTGTATATTTGTGTCATCTTGGAGCCATAAACAAGATGCAACCATATTTGGAAGTATGCCGGCAGGGCCAGCGGAGCGTAGGGAAAGCTAACTAACTGTTAGCCTGACACAATTGCCGGGTGGGTTGTAAAAACAGCAGACCGGTTAATATCGTCAAGGACACGGGCTTTATGGAGGTTTTGCAAATTGCATCTCAAGATGCTTTGTACAAAGCATCATCAAGAAGCACCATAATGATGAAACTCTACAGGCTCTATGAAACTGAAAAGAAAATAAAGAAAGACAGTCGTCCTGACAGGAGACCACTGGACTTCAGTGACTAACACTAACTAGTGAAATATCTTGCTACTCCTGCAACCACCGTTTAGTTTTAAAAACACATGTAAAGTGTATATATCACCTTCTGTCATGAGTGTTTTTGCTCCCACACAATGAAAAACAATGAATGGGTATTAATTGTGATTAATCAAAATGAATCCACAGTGACTCTGTGCTTAATTAGGTTAAATATTTTAATTATTTGACAGCCCTAATATATACTACAGTAATATATGTATACTACAGTATATCAAAGTCAAATATAGGATGTGCATTTTCCTTGACAATATGACTCAAATCACACACTGTAATTTTAAGATTACCCACAATTGCAACATGATTTTTTTCACCTAATTTTGCACTGTACTATCTGCATTAGAAGTCACGTAACTGTGTAATTGAACCTTTAAGCCCAACCAATAAATACCATATGTTAACAGTTATATCTGAATGAGTAATTCCAGGTCATCAATTAATACATGTACAACTAAACAGCAAACTGACCAGTGGAAATTATTTTATCTTTTTTGAGCTATTATTTTCCATTAAAGATAATATTTACAATTTGGAACTCTAGTATAACCTACTGACTACTGTCAGGGCCAAATTATGCCAATACCAGTTATTTGCAAAATGTCCTAAGTGCTCTGATTTAATCCCTATCACTCTTGTTGGTAATTTGCATGTCAATCACATTTTTTCATTGTAATTTTCATCTTGTGTCAGAGGAGCTGTTTTTTGCAACTCTTTGTTTTATACAGTTCTCTCACATAAACACTGCACATTCTGTGTCTCTTATCCTTTTATTACTGGTTTCAACACAGATTTAAAACATAACCTGCTAATATTTCTGAGCAACAGGCTTTTTATCATCAGTTATGCATTTATCAAAGGCCTTAGAAACTGTTAGTCATGTTACTTTATTAGTTGGATAATTTTCTAATATTCTCCTTACCTTCAAAAGTCTGGATAATCCTCTCTCACTTGCATATCTCACTAACACACTGAACACTATCACATTCCATTCAAGTGTTTGAAATACTTAATTTCCATATTCTTTGAGAAAAAACAAGCCAGAACACCAGGAATCAACATTGCATTTGTTGTTTCCACTATCACTCCATCTGGCCTTAGAGCAGTAACACAATCCCACTCTTTAAAACTGGGATTCGATGCCATGTGGCAAAAAGCATCTGCTCTACCGTCGACATCTTGCTTTAGTGTGTGGACATGACGAGGTCAGATCTGAGAACAACTTTACGGAGACAACTGGAAACTTTTTCTCTTGAAATGATTTCTGTAAGGCCTGTCAGGCACGTTTGGAAGAAGTGCTGCAATTAACTCCCAGGATGCTCCAACCTCCTCATATTCAACAGTACAGTATTTTTATCAGGTTGAAATTTGTTGCCTTGGCAATATTATTGTACATTATAAGTTTTAAACTCAGGCCAAATGAAATAATCAAAATTGGCTGATATTTATCGAGAATTATTATAAGTCTGAATTTGATGGACACGGATAAAGATGAACATCTTGTGGTAGCTGTGCCAAGCAAAATGTCAGTTAATGCGCTGCTCTCGAGGTGATATAAAAATGCAGTCTTATCATGAAATAACTCTCTATGCTGATAGTCTCTAAGTCAAGATGATTAAGTGTATTTTATCATAAGAGGGTAATGTAAGAAGAGACTGGCAGTAATACATGAGAAACAGGAGGAATTTGTGTAAGTAAAACGAAGAAAAGAGG
This sequence comes from Pseudamia nigra, assembly GCA_029823295.1. Taxonomy (NCBI): domain Eukaryota; kingdom Metazoa; phylum Chordata; class Actinopteri; order Kurtiformes; family Apogonidae; genus Pseudamia; species Pseudamia nigra. Next base: position 2,573 of record JAQQAE010001110.1, read on the forward strand.
AAAAAAATAGTTGAATGCAGGACATGGGTTTCATGCTGGAGAGGAATCATTTTATGCCTTCTGCTTTTTTCTGCAAAGTACTTCTTTTTGTAAGCAGATGAACAGATAGAACCCACTGATGTGACTTATGAATTATTTCCAGTCAGGCACATGCATTCAGCCTTACTGGAAATAATAATGGACCCATTTAACTCCTCCCTTCCGTCTTGCCGCCTCTCTAATCTATTTCTTGTTCCAGCTCTTACTTGTTGTCTCTGTTTATCTCTTCTTCTTTATGACAACAGATTCTGCAAGTGTCAGCTTTTGATGTATGAATAGATGCTGTGACTGGGAGAGGATTCCTGAAAGTCACATCCCAGCAGCTGAAATGTGCTGTCCAAGAAAAGGTCTTATTGGCTTATCATGTGCTGAGACGACCCATTCACATAATCCTTAAGCAGCTAGAATCCAGAACATCCATCCCTGTCAGCTATTGTTCTGCTCTGGAAAATGGATAGTATGTGTGTTTGCGTGAAAGCACTGCACATACATACAGTATAAATGATGCTGCCTATCTGTCCATGCTTTCATGTATTATTGTTTTCTGATACCCCTGTATCTGACGGTGCAGGAAACATTTGGTTACATGTGTGTATGTGTGCATTTTCATCATGAGGAAAAGAATAAGGGTTCTATGAAACATGGAGAAATGTCTTTATTTAGATGGTGGCAAGGGGAAGAGCAGCTTAACATAGTTATCTGTCATTCTATTGTAAAATTAACGAAAAGGGGACTGAGGCTATTGTTGTCAGTAATCCAACTATTTCCATTTCAATAGCAGAGCTAAGTGGCTGTGATGGACACAAGAGCAGCCCATTACCTCCATCATTTAGCGCCTGTCAGATCACAGGGCAGCGCTCACCGCAGGACATCCACGTCAGGGGGCAAACTTCGTACTGTACACTAGATAAACCTTAATTGGGAATTGGTACAGTCCATCAGAACTGACCAACAGTGTTGCAGTCAGGGTAAAAATGTGCATTTTTCTGGTGCTCAGTTTGTGTCTTTGCGCCTGGTGGGGGAGGGGTTGTTCCCCTGGCAGCTGACCAGGGTCAGCATGTCGCACTGTTTCAGTGGCTGAGTGTGCTGCCATATGCAAATGAGGCCTGTACCAGCCTTCAAACATTAGCATTAGTGAACATTTGCATAATATCAACTTTTGCTGGTGGAAAAGTAGGGCATGAGAGAGAAGAGGCCGAAAACAGAATGTGAGTTTAAAAGGAAAGGGTGAAATTCCGGGGGGACAAAAAGAAAGACGAAGCATCAGATTGAAGAGTTTTTTCCTTCTTCAAAATACTCAGTCTTACAATTTTCTATAAAAAAACATGTCTGTGGTCTGCAGCAGGGGTATCTTTCGGTGTTAATGAGGCTGACACATGCTAAGTATGTCAGTGCTGACATGTAGAAATGAGAAATGAACAAAACATTTCATGTTTTCATTGTCAACTGTGCAGACATACTGTTAAAAGTGAAGCAAAAATCATATTACAGGTCTGTCACGACACAAGTACTAGCGTGTGTATACACAACACACAGTGACAGTACTGGGCACTGCATACACACAATCATAACAGATTTTTTTTTTCTGTTTTTGTTTTTTCAGACGTGTTTTTGTGGTGTATAACTCAGATTTGTCTCCAATCAGCCTTTCACAAACCAAGCTATTCTTCAGAGATCAAAGAGCCCTACCTCTAACTAGCTTGCTTGTGGATCAGGTGTTGAGATTCCAGCATGTTTCTTTATCTTTGGATTGCACTCTCTCTCCCTCTGTTGTTCTGTCAATTTCTCTCTGTGTATGTCGCACTGTTGCAGCCGGTTTTGTCTGTACTATGTGAGAGCAGAATGGACAGTCAGCTCGATGCAGAAATAACATCAGAATGATTTTCTTTTCACCTTTTTTTCTGCTATTGTTCATTAGCTCCTATTTAACTGCAAATCAATGAATTTGAGTGGTAGTAAACAGATCAAATGGAAGCCACTTGAAAAATTAGCTTTTGTTATTATTATTTTGTGTAGAAAAATTAAATTATGTTCAAAGCATATTCTCGAATGGTGAATGCCATCTGATTTTATAGAGTTCCTCAGCATATTCACTGTGACAATATCTAACAATAGCTCACAATGGTGCATGAGGAGAGAATGAAGAAAGTCATTTTTCATCTTTTAAATTTTTGTTTTTTGTAAGCAGCTTCTGAAACGTAATCTACATTTTCCACAATTGCACATGTATGACTCATTTCTATATGTGTGTGTCTGTGTGTCCAAGCCTGCTGTCAAATAAATGTCTGATACTCCCACAGGTTAGCTTTTAGTTTGTGTAGTATTTCATAGTGATTGGATATTGGTAGAGGCATCATGAGCCATAAGCAGACCAAGCACACAAAAAATACAGATGTACTCATATCACAATTATAATTTGTGCATTACACGTTTATAGACCTAAACCAACATCCATCCTGCTCTTCCGACCAAACATTTAATTGTCTTCCTTCTGATTCTTCTTATCCTTGTCCCTCTAATCTCTTCTATTCTCATTCCTTTCTACAGAATTTTCATTATTTGTATGAACAAACACGCACAGACACGTAGGAATGAAGGAATGAGAGGGGCAAAGTTGCTTTTGGGTTACGTGAGGACATGGCTACAAATCATTTGTGTGTTGATTGCAACATTGTTTACATATTGAATTTTTATGTGACATGATTTGGCAACTGGTCAGCCCATTTGATTACATAGAAACAAAAAGTGAAGTTAGGGAGTTTCTCTGGAGAAAAAGCCCTGTGTCTGTCTGATATAATGTATTTCATATTTGCACTTGACTGTCTTAAAGCTTGTGCGGGAATTCTTTAATAAAAACGCATCATCATTTCATGTAGAGTTGAGATACATTCTTACTCATATAGAGACTAAAACATTCTCTTATTCTCTTGGTCCAGTAGTTTAAAATAGTTTTTTGGCACATATCTGCTTTAAAGCAAATTCACATTGTACTATTCAAAGTATTACACTAACATCAAAAATAACACCTACAGCAAAATACAAAAAGAAATCCAAAAACTTAAAAAAATACAAACGCAAATGCTTTCATCTTGCACGTTTTGAACAGGACCTATCACCAAAAACAGAAGTGGTTTTGTTTTTGCATTTCTCTAAAACTTCCCAAATTGTGATTCTATATTCCTTCTGTGATTCTACAGTATAATTGCACAGGCAGATATTGTGATTACAGTTGCGATTAATTTAAATTGTATATTGCAGAGAAAATGAAAATGCATTTCTCAACAAATATGAACAAAGATGGAAAAATTAGGCAGATAACTCTGGAACAAAAATTAAGAGACCACTACAACATTTGTCTGAAATCAGCCTCTCCACATGTATGACATCCATTCTATTCCAGTGTTTGTTGAATTCCAACATAAGCACAACTCATTCTCCTTCATGAGGCACTTGTTAGACCGATCATCTGAACCAAATCTGATTTAATGATTAAAAGTGAGAAAATCAGGGTTACTCCATCAAATATTGATCCTATATCCCATATATCCTAAGCAACGTTAGTATTGTATTGTTTAAAAATGAGTATGAACTTGTTTTTTTGCATTATTTGAGTCTGAAAAAACTGTCTTTTTTATTTGTCATGTTCTGTAAGTAAATGTTTTAAATGATAATATTTTTTATTTGGAAGAAGTGTTATCTGTAGAGAATAAAACCAACATGTTCATTTTACTCAAACGCAATAGTCAAATCAGAGAATATGATAATTTTGCAGTTGTGTCTTAATTTTTTCAACACTTATATATTACGTGAGCAATGCGCCTGTATTTTATTGAAGTTTGATGATGAGTGTAATCAATGAACAGTACAATACAGCCACAAAATGACTTGTTTTCTACTTAAATTCAACTTTGATGTCAAATCAAACAGGCATAATGTTACAAAGACAACAATTATTATGGTTAGCATAAGGTAGTTTAAACAAAAGAAGCCCAAATAATTAGATTTAGTTATATTGGATGTGGCAAAGGAAATTGTTCCTCTTAAATGCACTGCCAATCATTGCTCAGAGTTTGTGTGTTAAACGATTAGGGATGTATACTACATGGTGATCATACTTACAATCAGAATGTAATTTCATACTGTATAAACAGCTTTTTATTATAGATTCAAGACTGGCTACGCTGGAGGCACACAATATGTAAGTGCCTCAGCTACCATGCAGTTTGTACACCCAGTACATTTGAATTATCATCTTACACATTATTTCTTTGTAAAAAATCACTCTCGGACTCCAACTGTTAGAGCTCTATCATTAATTCTGTTTCTTCACAAGGGATGAAATGTTCCTGTTATAACCTATTGTTAGAAAAGTACAAGTTACAAGATTTTCACAGCTGCAATGCACTGACTTCCCCAAGAGCTTTTTTGCCTGATCTGAAGCTGAAGTCACCATAGAATACACACATGACATGCCTTGGCTCAGGTACAGGTGATGTAAATGCAGTTCACAAAATAACTACATACAGTTCGTGTGTGTTGGTGTGTGTACTGTATGTGGGCGTATGTGTTACTGCGAATCCTTTAATCCTATAAGACATGCCACATATTGTGACAGGGGCTGTCCCCGCCCACTGCTTTGATTTTGTGAGAGAAAAGATAATTATTTCACCTTTCACTTGAAATTCATTATCAGAGGGAAAGAGAGACAGGTAAATGACAGGTAATTGCTTTTCAGAGTCAACACCATTCTTCCCCCAATATACCAGAGCAAGCAGGGAGATGTGTGGACTAGAGAAAGTGCAAGTGAGAAAAGGGAGACAGAGACAGAGTGGGAGGAATGAGAAGGAAGGGCTAATTTCCATAATGAAAAGGTAATAATTTGTGGTGTTAGTGTTAGTTTCTGTCTAGTGTCTATGGCATGTCAGCCCTTTGCTCGAGGTCATTGTGTGGTACCAGCCATGCATACTAATTCATTAACAAAACCTCGCCTGCGTGGCCTGCCCCTTCTCAAGAATGTCAGTTTCACCTTCCTCTCATCTTTCCAATCCCATCAACACCCACTCCCCTTCCTTCACACCCTGCTTCTTTTCCTCCATATCATCTTCCACATTTTTTTTTCCTTAATCTTATCCTAATTCTATTCTGCAGAGCCATACGATAGCGATATATACAAATGAATTATATCCACCAAGCTGTGGAATATCATTACATCCAGTGATCTCCCTTTCACATGTTCTATTCTTACTTTGTATCATCAATAGAAGCCACTTTTCTATTTTGCACACACACACACACACACACACACACACATACATTCACATACTCCCCTCCACCCAGCTACATGAATGATTTAGGAGCATGCACATTGACTATCTGCCACCTGCCTTGGGCTCTGCTCAGGCCCACCTAGCGGCTGCTGGCCTTGCATGTTAATGCCTACTGGATAGGGACTTGCATGTTAACATGGAGTGGGACACTAGGCAAACTGACAGAGTGACAAGGAACTTACACTGTGCACCCCTGAAGGCCAAAGACAGGAAAACTCTACTTTTAAATTGCTTTCACCTCCCGAATTCCAGTAAATTAATGTTTGAGTTCTTTTTACTCAAGTTGGATGAAGTAAGAGCAACAGATAAATGCTTCCATTCAAATGCTTTCAAAAGGACTACACCACAGCAATTGCAGAATGGTACCAAGATGTCAAGTGATCACCGGATGGAACAAGTTCTAGCCAGGCAGAGAGGTTTTGCTCACTATTTTAACCTCCTTTTTCAACAAATGCTTTTTGAGAACTTTGGTGACGGCGGCTGTTGTTGCTACTGTATGTGAGTCATGGAAACATGTTTGAAGTGCACTTCCCTTTTGCAAGCTAAAAGTTTGACTGTGCTTTTTTCCTTTTCTCCCAGTACTGTGAGCTTTAATCACATGCTTAGCTCTCAGTGCTGCTGGAAGTGTGCAGCAGCAGTCTTTTTTTTGTTTCTTTTTGTAAACAGTGAGGAGAAGTTTTGTGTGTGTGCTGAATCACTGTGAGTCACAGAACAAGAAAAGGAATCACATGGGGCAAAGACACTGTACTATATGTTGGTGCCTTCTGTGATTTTCACACTGTTAAAGTTTTGACAATATACTAACGATGACACTACAGTGGAGGCATCTTCAACAAGACGGCCTTAATGGGAGGCTGACATAAATAGTTATTTGAATCACATATGTTCAAAAAATTCCAAAAGCTTGTACGTACATCATACATTCTGGAATACTTCAAGCAGACTGTGTATGGTATACTGCACATAATTATTGTGCTTATGGGCTTAGCATGAATTATGAAGAGTTACTTGTTCATTTTGATCTCATTTAGTTCACTGTCACAGTCTCACTCAGTTTGTCTTCAGATACCTGTGTAAATATAATTCTGCGGCTGGATTGTGCATGTTGAATTCCACATCCAATCATGTGCTATGACGGGCTCTAGTGTTTCAGCTCAGCAAACGGAAGGTAATTGAAATTCATTGTATGTGTATGGTCACTTTCTCCCCATTAATTTTTGTTTCCAACTCACTTGCTTTTCTAAATAGACTTCATTCCTTTTCAATATAAAAACATGTGCTTGAAGAATATTAATGTCTAACTTGTAGCCAATTTTAAGAGGTTGAATACATCACAGCTTTACCAAGGACTGTTTCTGAATTTTAATTGGCATTTGTGTTAATCAGGGAGACATAATTTTAAATTGACTGATGCATTTGCATCTGAATAAAAGTGTGTTTGCTAACAGGCTCACGCACAGACTCATGGGATATATGTCATTTTTTGTCACTTACTACATCACAAAACTGTGTATGGTCATGTACAAAAAGCACAGTAAAAATTATAAAATTGAAATTCTGCATTCTGTGCATAATACAAACTATACATATAGTGATCACATGCAATATGAAATTCTGATTGTTTAAGGGTAAAAAACTGAAATTAATATATAGTTACACAGTCACGTTTTAGATATTTTTGCTTGAAAAAAGTTGGATTTCTGTATGTTTGTCATAGCACAACTACATGGTTATTGACGTAACTGGTTCTCCCAGGACCACCGCACCAACACAACTGTCAGTATCATCCTGGCACCCTAGCAGTGTGTCTATGTGACCGTATCTGTGACACTGACTATGTTTACATGTGCTCTATTACATTATGACATTGTTCTGAATTCTCCAGGTTTCACATTAACAGTGTATTCGGTTGGAAGTAGGTGTTTTCTGAATAAGACGTGGAATATGCAGGTATTATTCTGGTTAAATGGAAATGCATACACAGTGCATTCAGAAACAGTGTCTCATTAGGAAGTTCACATCAGCTACTTTAGAGACAGCGATTCTCTCTGGTACGGATGGATGACATAAACTCTATTCTGTTGGGTTTACTCTCTGTATAGTCTTGAGGGCTCGGCCTTGAATTGTGAAGATAATCATTGATTATGATTGGCGTTATACAAATAAAATAGAATTGAATTGAATACTCCATGGTTGTGGTCAGAGGGAAAACAAGCTTACTGTACTTCCCAACATTATAGCTGTCAGGATGTCAGCAAGGTTTTATCTGAAACATGACTTTTTCACAACTCTGTTTGAAGGAACGAAACAGAGAGGCTGAGTTGACACAACGAAACATCCGTCACCAGTGAAAGCTTAAAAAAAATCCTGTTTGTAATCGGGGTATCAACAGTTGCATATAAACAGGAATATTAGTGAATGATTCATTTTGATTGGTCATGTAAGCAGCTTAGTGAGAGCTTTGTCCTTTTAAGAATGTGCACATTTAACATAGACACTGACAGGAAAGGGGCAGGTCATTTGTGTTCAAATTAATATGCACTGACTTAGTTTGATTAAAACAGGGCTTAAAAATACAAGCTAGGGACATTTTACACTGAATAATCTGTGAGATGTTTGAAAAAGAAACTTAACATATGGGACATATGAGACCTTCATTAACTTTCATTAAAATGAGTGCAGTATGTCCCCTTTAAATGCAAATGTCAGTTTGAGCTTAAAACAAAGAAACCTGCCTCACTCTTTAAGATGTCGCTGTGTGATGTACGCAAGTACGTGTTCTGTAGGTGATATTGTGGTTCGTGCATAACTGTGTAACAGGATTATCCCAGCTGGGCTGCATATCTTTTCCCACCATCTCCCACTGGCAATGCAGAGTGTGTCAAGCTGAGGAGGCTGTCAGTGGGTGGGCGACATATTCTCCACAACTAGAGGGGGATTTTATAGAGTCTGGCAACCGCTACAAATAGGACACAGGCAGGCAGCTCCCCTTCCTCTATCCACCTCCCTCCACCGTCTGGGCTTGTCACTACTAAAAGGGGAACAAAGGCGAGAACAGCACAGGGATTTGATTGTTCTTGTTTGCAGGAAAAATGTGTTGTTCATATATTGCTTGCAGTTTTCACAAGTTGCTGTGTAATATCCTGAACACAAATTCTGTTCTAAAGGTGCACAGCAAGTTGGCTGGTTCTTCAAAGCCTTTACTTTATGTTCTCTCCTCTTCAGATATTCACCTGATTCATAATTAGAGTTGCTAATGTGACTGGGTAATACGCTGTCTCAGTGATGGCATGTCCTATGTCCTTTTAAGCCGACAGGCATGACTGCTAATTCAGGCACAGATGCATCTGCATCAACACCGTGTCTGTCTCAAATGAATTTGACGTCTACAATGGTGTTTGACAGTGCAGCGAGATCACAGTCAGCAGAACCATAACATAATTTGAAAGGGTAAATCTCATATACAGTACATAGTGCTCCATACAGTAAACAAGTGGCTAATGCTACAGGATGCAAATAGTTTTCATTATCACTGTAAATAATAAAAGGGTCTATTGTATGACAAATGTCACCAGAAAAGCACATATTTTTAATCAAATGATCAATAGTTTAAGTCATTTTTCAGGCAAAAATGCCTGCTGGTGGACATACAATAATACAGTATCTGCTGCAGTCACTGGTGCAAAAACAGAACAAAATGTTACATACACACAAAGAGGGCTTGGCCACGTGTACATACACATGCAGATACTTGTTGTTGATTGTGCTCATTAGTGCTCATAATCCTAGTTGCTGTCATCAAGTGAAACGGTAATTGCTTTGTTTTTTTTTTTTGTTTTTTTTTATACACCAGAAGCTCTTGATAAGGAAGATCTTTTGAGAAAGCAACCTTAATCATGCCACTTTCAAGACCGCAAGCCTCTCAATTAACACAGCTGTGCATTCATCCTGTAAGGCAGAGTGAAGTGCTGTGGTATGCAGGGACACTGTCTTGTTTACTTTGTTTTGCTTAAGTGGACAGGTCTCTTTTTTGCATAAGTTGCTCACAAGCATGCAAACGTGAAAGAGCTAGTGAGAGAGAGAGTATGACTTCCATTGCTTTCTTATTGGGCACTGAGGCATGGATAAATGTTCTAGTTGCAACAATAAGTGGAAGAGACGGAGGTTGTCTGAGCGTACCTCCACTCGTCTTCTCTACTTTCATTTCTTCCTGCCTTTTTGTTCAGTCTGGGTAGTAGTTTGCAAAAATAATGTTCACAGCCTGTACAGAAAGAGCATTTTTTTCATTAAGGCAATAACTGTCATTTCTGAAACAAGCAGCAGGCAATGGGGATACATTGCAGAAACCCCATAATTAGGTTGACTATAATTTCTTTGTTCCATTAGTTGTTCCAGGTAAATATGTAATGGGCTTGGTACTCATGGTATGTACCTTTGCAACAAAGTGTCCTTTGCACTGTTTTCTTCTATTACCGTAACAGGGATGGTCATTATTGAGCCTCGAGTCCATATGTGATCCTATTAACCAAAGGCTCTGTAGCTAAACTCATTACATCCCTGCTGCACACTCAGACTCTTGAATATTCATTTGCAGCATGAGCTGCTCTGTTGGACATACATATCTACCAGCAACTTTAATAGATGACAGTTCCATTGCCAGTTTCACAGTTTTGTTGTGTGGAGTAAACATACAGGCATTGATAATTCGTTTGACAGTTTGTAAAATGTAGTGCATATAACTACACTGAGTCCACTGTAATATTTTGGGCTGTAGCTACAAATTAATGGCTGTGAGCAGTGTGGAGCAGAGCGAGTGACTCTTGTTGGACATGGGGATTTAAAAGCCAGCATGTTGTCTCCAGTGGTGGATGCGTTCAAAGCTCAGTGGCTACAGGCTTTATCTCTCCATGGGGAATTTTAGGAAGAAAACACACAGAAAATATGCTGCTAAACACTTTGCCTCCTATAGGCTGTGTGTCATGTACTCTGTAAACCTTATTTATCATTGTGTTTGAAGTTACTGCAATTTTGCATATTATTAAGGAGATTTGTTGTCAGTCTTGTTCAAATATACACATCTCACAATGAGAAACACTGATTCTAAGTTGTTTATATTTACCACCATGCATGTGTACTTCATTCACACACATGCTTTTGATTTGTTTAAGTGATTGATTTACCAGTTTGTGGAAAGACAGACTGTCAACCCGGGTAGCAGACTGGCATGCAGCGCCCTGTGGGAACAGCAGACACTTTGCCTCCCCTGGGTCAGTGATGAGGGACAGGGGACACCACAGGGGGCCAGGCAACACCTGGGTCATTCTGACAGAGTCTGTGCCTCATCTGGCCTCTTTGTTTGACTTTCCAATCATTCATGGTCTCTACAGACACTAATTCTACATTATTATACAATTGTCTTTTTATGCTGCGATAGGATGATAAGACAAAACGGATGATTAATAAGCCAAATAAATTGCAGTAAATTAACGTAAATTAATAGGAATTTGCAGAAAAAAGCAATGATTTGTGTAAGTCCTTTGAAGTGGCATTCTGCATTCTTGCCTGGGTTGCTGTAGAAAAGTAAAGCATTTTACTCACATTTTCTTTTGCATCTACATTTTCAGGCATTGTACAAGCAAACAAATGACACGTATCTACATGGCATGTATAAAAATCTATCTCAGTTCGACAACAGGTTTGTATGTAATGTCTAATCCTCCTTGTAATGTTTGATACTGAACTTGTTTTCATTTTGAGTCTCTGTGCTTTGTGGAATTACATGGTTGTTTAAGAGAGCTCCATAGAGCACTATGACTATGTACATATATAATACATATCATAAAGTCAAGGTAGATCTGTTGGTAAAGATGACAGCAATGGGATGAAGAGGCAGCAGCACTGTGCTGTTCAGGTGTGACAACTCACTGCTGATACCATTTTTTTTTGTGTTTTCGTGTGTGACCAGGGACAAACACTGATGCTAAAAGGAGGCACGGCCTTGATTGGAGCAGATGTGACATGTTTGTCAAATGACCTACTTCTGTCCCTATTATGAATTAAAATTGTATGATGGAGACTGGGGAGTTTAATGAATGATACATGTTTGGGGTGGGGCCAAGTGGGTGGAGAGGGCAAACAAAAGGTTACATGGATGCAAATGTGTGTTTTGTTGAATGTGTTGTGAAATCAGTGTACATATGCACAGTATACACTGATAAGTATGATAAATGTGTAAATAACATTACCATAAAAAGATTGTCTTAATCTGGAGAATTTTCACAAACACTAACAGGCATACTGACCCACACAACACCCACTAAGCTTGAGTGCTAATGGCTCTTTAATTGGTGGCGTGTTAGCACGGAGGTAGGTGTAGACAGATGTTATCTGGCCCTGCTCCCTGTAGGAGGTGAGAGTGAGGCTCTAATGGTCTGTGCTGATGGAACTGGGACATGGACCCATGGTGGACACACAACCTGCTGATCTGGCCCCTTCAACTACTTAGCTGCTGAATTACTTAGTGTGGGAAGAAAGTTGACTGAAGAAAGATTAATTTCCACAATTTGTACCAGAGATATTATGCCAACATCAGCAGTGTTTGTCCAATGCTAGTGGTAACACAACTGTTGGCGTTATGGACAACCACAGATTTTAGAGAATGCTGTTTTGATAAATGGACACTGGTCGTTCGCAAGAAAAGTTGTATGTCTGTCTTTCCTCATGCCCTCATTTCTTTTTCTCGCGATTCCTCCTTTCCATCATCCTCCCCTTCTTTGTCTCCTTCCTCTCTCTCCATCACACTTGTTCCCTCTGGCTCAGTGAGGCACAACTGTGTGTCGTGAGAGATCATATCCTCTTGACCTTGCTCCAGGAGTTCTGATATATTTCATCTCTCATCGATTTTCTTTTCTCTGCCATTTTTTATCACCCACACTGTCCCTTCCATTGCCATCTTTCTTTCTCACCACAAAATCATTTTCATCTCTCATCTCATACAAACATACTAACAGAATTTCTATTAGTCAGGAAAAAAAGAATGAGAAGCAAGAGAGCAAGAGGATGGGACAAGATTGCATTTTCCATCAGAGTGAACTCTGACAAAATGTCCACAAACAAATAGAAAAATACAGGTGTGCTAGGGAAGTAAAGATGAGAAAAAAGGTGGAAAGGAAAATCAATACGTTCACATGCACTCAGTGCTCACACATAAACACACAGACAAACAAAGGCATGTGTTTTATGGATGGACCCTACTTACAAAGCAGCCATTTACGTCGGGACAATAACAGCAGCACTTCACTCGTAGGTCTCACTAAACACTTGGGTGCCACTACCTGTGAAAGGAAAGAGCAAACACAAAATAACTTCTTTTACCAAGTGACTTTTTGACCTTGATGCCCCTGCTAATGTGTTTTGACTAACACAGTCTGTCCCATTAGCATCTGCACTGTTGGAGGTCATAAGGTCACTCACCGTATGGTGTAACGGTCAGAGTTCAGGGTTATTGTTACACAGACAGCATAGACATTGTGTTTACTGTCCATGGAGGTCACTGGGCTCATGACCCGCTGCTCTGCTGCATCTGGGACCTCCCTGTGGAATGGCTCTTCTTAGTTTGATGTAGTCGACCTCAGCTGCCACTCAAAAACCTGTCATCGCCTCTCACTGGTGTGATTCATGCCTTGTTAGGGATGAGTGGTGAGAATAAGGATCAGGTGAAAGATGACAATACAAGAGGTAGCAGAAAAATACAAAAAACATCCAATGGCCACGCTGTTCATTGTCAATTTGTTTCATCATTTTCCATAATTTCTCCATTAAGAGGACACACATGCACTTTCCTGCTCACAGCAAGCAACAGTACCTTTCCTTTTCTTGGTGAGGACATGAGTGAGTCAACATTTCCGGGCGGAATGGCACTAACTATGCAGCAAAAAACAGACTCCCTATTGATTTGTCGGCTTGATTCAAAACAAGGTTATGCAATATCTTGAACCATCTTCTGCACTGTTATAACTAATTATTCTCTTAATTTAGCCTTCATCACAAATGTGGTGTGTGTGCACAGTCAAGCACACTTGTGCTTATGTAATCTGATAAACTGGTGCAATGCCAGATTTAGTAACTATTAGAGATATTAAAATGTAGACACATGAACTGCAATTACTTTTTCACCAGGGAAAATAAGAAGTAAAGCAATAATGAATGAAATGAGTATCACAGTATTACTTTTCTCCTTGTTTTATAAATTTAACGTGAAAAGCCTTTTTCTGTTGTCCTATTTTTTTCCCCTGTTTTTTCCAGTAACAAGAGGAGACAGTGGGGTCAGGTCAGTGTCAGTCTATACCACATATTAAAGCAGGCACAGTAACTGTGAGTATTTGTTTATCCCGCACATAAACAACCAGGCAAGTGTCAGTTTTTTTGTCTGCATATCGCTGTCTCTGTCTATGCGTGTGTTTGTGTGCATAAACTCGGTGTGTGTCGTCCCCTAGCAGGACTGGCCAGGCTGCTAAAAAAGGAAAGGTTACAGCACTGGTGCTTCCAGACTTTTCTCCTAATTGGCATTTGTTGAGAGGCCCAGCTAAATAAATAAACAAATTGGGGTAGGGGGGGGTGTAGCTGGTCAATAAACAGCAGGTCACATTAGGCCCTCCCTTGTTCTATTGATTTTGTATTGGTCTTGCAGATATGACATTAAGAAATGTGGGAAATACATTTTAGTAACAAGCTGATGATCAAACCATGTGTGCACCCCACCAACCTCTGTAAAGTGACAACTGTGAAAACTTAAGTGTTGCTTTACTTTCCAATTAGTCTTTATTCACTACCCTCTGGCTGATATGCTCACAAAATATGTATTTGTATTTAGTGTGTCTCTCATCTTCTCTGTTTTATGCATCCCAGATTTGCCAACGCGCTTTCATTTCCACTACATTCTCAGAGACACAATGAGCTTCAATTTAACTTAAATTATGTCGTAGCAGACGAGTAGCAGACTCGTGTGTGCCAATGCTCATTCCACACTCAGTCATGCCCAAACCAGACTGTTATGAAACCACGATTAAATAGGAGGAGACAATAGAGAAGATTCATTTTTTTAATCTATGGAATGGGGCAGGAATTGTTGTGACTGGAGGATAGACACCATGTGACAGGGAGAAGGAGACAATACCACAAACGTGCTTGGAACTGAGTGGTATTCTGAAAAAAATTAAAGAAGTTTTGCCTGTACATTGTCTCTGATCAGGCTTTCGACCATATCAAAACACTGAATAAAATCAAAATACATTTTCTGGCCTGGAGACACTGCGTAGGTGCTTCTTGTTTTGTTTATGGTATGTTTTCATTGGCTCACACTAAATAATGTAAGTTATTCAGCATGTTATGGTCCATTTTACTGTACACGTATGTGCACACTTTTCAATAGACATTGACCTGTATTTTTGCTAGGGCTCACAGTGTCTGCACATGTAGTAAATGTAACAGGATACTCCCATACGGACTTTCATCATGCATATAATATTGCTAATTAACATAAGTAACAGACATGTCACTGAAAATGCAATTTTCTTCTGTCATAATGAAATGTTTCAAGACTACAAAGGCCTGTCTGAATTGTAAGAAAACAAAGAGAAACAACTCATGTACAAAATACAGTTATGGTTGTGTGTTTCGGTTGTTTGATTCTAATATATTCTGCAGACAGCTGCCAGCTGCCAGCTAAAAATTAATTTTACAGCATTCAAATAATGATTTTTATCTTCAAAACAGATTTTATGAACAAATATCTCATGTGTATTAATCAGTTTTTTAACTTTTTCCTCAGGGAAATATTTGTTTTTTCTTTTTTTTATTCTTTTGCTGTAGGCCTCTCCCTCATCTCAACCTTGAATTATCAACAGGCTTTTGTCAGAAAACTTCAAACACTTCGTCAAGGGATGTTGAAAGTTTTGCTGACTTTTCAGCTCTCCTTTTTAGTTTTGCCAAGTTTGCAAGTCATTTACTTTTTAAAGCATATAGTCATGAAAACTACAGGATAAAAGGACATTTTTTTTCTTAGTAAAAGACAAACCACGTGCTGATAAATCTTTATACCAACTTAAGCAGAAAATGTTTTAGAAGTGTTCTCTTTTCAATTCAGTTCAATTTGTATAGCGCCAATCATAATCACTGATTATCTCTAGGCACTTCACAATTTGAGGCTGAGACCTCATGACTATACAGACAATCATTTGCATTCACAATTATGGCATACAATTAACCTAGTGCATGTTTTTGGTTGTGGGAGGGAGACACGGGGAGAACATGCCCCACCACCTGGTGGACCTTTGAACCCAGGACCTTCTAGCTGTGAGGCACGAGTGCTACCCACTGTACCACTGTGTTGCCCATTCTTTCATCATATTGTTTCTTTCCAATAACATTATTTTATGAGATGTATCTAGTGCTGGGGGGTATGACCACATTTTTTTTTCAAAATTATCATGTTTTTACAGTATTTGACAATATGTTTTTTTTCCATACATGACTGGGTGTTAAAGTGATGCAGTTTTCAAAGGGGGGCACTTATGAAGTGAAGGAATCACATTGTATGATAACTGCAGCAAATGACACCTGAAAACCTATCATTTTCGCAACATATTTTCAAGCATCCAAAGAGGTTTTTAGGCTTAGTTACGTATCCGCAGGTGATTAGCTCATATGTGCTGTCATTGAATAGTCAGGGACTGTAGACAGCTCTGCTTGTAACTTTTCTCTGTGTTCTTTATATAACCTGTGACTCAACATTTGGCTAAAGTACTTGTGACTTGGGATCACATACAGTATCTTCGATCCAGTGTCTTAATCATAGTCATGAATCTGACTTTCTCCACAGCACTGCACGGAACTATGTCTTTGGCTACATGGATTGTCATGCCATTACTTTCCTCGACTCGCTGTGAGACAGTACCTCTAGTAAACACATCTGACTTGAGTGTTCTCTAGCTTTTTCAGTTTTACATGAGGACATCAAGGGTGTCGATCTTAGTTTCATTCATTCTTGGTAGTCCAAAGCATGTTTTTTGCGAAGGTGAGGCAGCAGATTGTTTTTGTTTTTAGCTTCAATGGCATTTGGTCCATGTCTAACCTTTTAGAACCAAATTATCTCCAGACAACAGACACAGCATTTTTTGGCAAAAGTTCTTAACAGACAAAACTGAGCAGGGGTAATTTCAGGAAGATGGTTGGACAGGCAGAGAGCAGGTGTTTACAGTTCCAGACTGAATTCCCGTGTTTAAAATATGATAATGATCCATTTCCTCATCACATGTTTAGTGGTGCAACACTAGAAAAGGCCTTTGATTTATTTTCACCACTTTGTATGTGAAGTTGCAAGTCGAATTCATTTTTATGGATCACTTTCTCTGTATCGCGTCTGTGGCCTTCCCTAAACCTGTCCATCTCATCGGAGTGACTGGAAGACATGGTGGGATGCTTGACCTCCATGTATTTTCATGGTTGACTTGGAAAAACCTGAGTCTACTTGTCCCTGTGGAGAGAGAAGGTTGTAGAGTGCAGGCCATGACAATCTATTCCCTGTGTTCTCATGGATGGCCTCTCTCAGACAGCCAGTTCCACAGCTGACATTTACACACGGCTCACTCATTGTGGAGAAAGAGGAATGACCAAAAAGGGACAGTGGGTCTTTGAGGGAATATTTTAACTCATATCTTCATATCTTTAACTTATAAGTTCAGGCCAAGGTATTTTAGTTTGCTGTTGAGTAAATCTCAGCACTGTACATTTGTATTAATATTCTATGTTGTGCGACTCCACTCTACACATTTTAATCAGCTATTGTACGTAACCAAAGCATATTACTTCTGTACTGTCACCATGTGAGTGCTGACGCTGAAAGCAAATGGTGTATCCCAGTCGGTGTTGTTCTCTGCCAGTTCTTTAAAGTTTACTCGACAAAACTGTCTCGTCAACAGTGTTGACTAAAAGACAACATTATTTTATGCAGCTTTACTTTGAGTTGGAAGCAAGAATGAGGAAGAAAAATATGGATGTACAGATGGCTGGGAAGATGCAGACATCATGGTGTGTCTGTTCTGCAACAACGTTCAATTTTATTTCTATCACAGCACAGTCTAAATCAAGGCTAAGGTCATAGTCAGCCACAAGATGCAAAATGCTATTCCAGATTTATTGAAATACCCTCATTAAAGTTTGTCATAAGTCATGTGACAGATCTGCTAATGGTGTGAGAAATTGTGTGAAAGAATTGCTCATACAGCAAGACAGATGATCAGAATTTCTGACATGCCAGAAATCCAAAGGAACGTCCAAAAGCCAAACCACTGATCTTGTAAACTGATCAATTGGCCAGCTCACAAGATGTCACATGCCGCTTTAAATGAAAGACTGGACAATCACTGTGTGCCTTTCGAAACCAGTCAGTTAGGACCACTTTGCAAGCTGGGTTTAAGGCACACAGTGTTTGCTTACCATCATAGTGCACACAATGTTTCCTGATGGAAAATCTGCTCCTTAGCATGTTAAGGAAGGATGGAAAAAGTGTGACCAACAGTATGAGCCAAAGTAGTCTTTACTAGGACATTAGCTTTGCATTCAAACATAGTTGTCTTCACTAATGATTATTATTCCTGTGCAAATGTGTTTATGAATGTATTTCATAACAACAAACTCTAAAAATAAGTATTTTGTTATGTTGTGTGCACTTATCCTTAAAAGAGATATGCAGTACTTTGTCACACTATCTGGTGATTATCAGGATGAGAGCAGCAACGAAACTAAATTTCACACAGTGGATTGCTCACATACCATGCATACTTCATTATGTACACTAGAGTGGATTGATTTTAACCCTCCGTTCTTTTCTTTCTCTCTTTTATAGGTGAGTTCCAGGGCCCTGGATGCCTGTATCATGGGTGTGAGAAGTGCAGGGTGGTCATCACAGTATGGACTTTTTTTTATGCCCGGTTTTAACTTATAGTGCCACTTTGATCATTGACTGTGATTGTGGAGGAAATCCACACTTAACTTCCATGAATAATGGCTGATTATAGCTGTAGGCACTACAATAGATTATCATTAGCCATATGCACTGTGCACGGCATTGCTCAAGATTTAGAGTGCTGTCCATGGTGCTGAAAACAAATCTATCCCTGCCAATATATTTGTGCTCAGTTGTGTAATAGGTCTATTGTGTGTGAAAGAATTTGTGGGAGCATGTGCCAGTGTATACCCGTCCATCTTCGCAGTATGTGCATGCGTATGTGTCGGCGTGTGTGTGTAGCTCCATTATCTTTGCGTCTGAACAGTTTTCCCGTCCCATGCATCATCCACCCCCGTCTGTCTCCATGTCAGGCCTGATAACAGCTCCTATTGCCCACAGAGATGACTAATCAATAACACACAACCATGGGAACAACAGCTTGCTGTCCACACACACTCGCAAACATTCACATGTCCGCACATACACACAGCGGAAATATTGGCTCACTGTCCACAAACATTGCATCGACTGCTGTCAGCTAACAAAGAATCTGTTGTTTTGTGATTTCAGGATATCAGAAAGACTATTCTGATATCCACAACCCCTTCCCCCGCTCACACTTGCGCTCCTATAGTATCCTTCTTCAAATGTAAAAGTGCATGTACTCACAGTCACACACACCAATCTGCAATGAACCCACAAGAGGTCTTGCATTATCAGCTTCGCTTTATCACTTGGCACTGCAAAGTATGTTTCTTTTTACAAAGGTTTTTGAATTTCTTTCTTCTTGCATCATGTTCAGTTTTTTTCTGTTGCTCTCTTATCTATTAATGTTCTTCATTTTAATACTCTCCTAGTACGAGACCTGTCAACTTCTGTGGAAGCTAAATCAGCACCTCTGTTGAGTGGGACTGCTTACTGATTTCACATGATTTAATGCCCCTCACCTTCAATCAGTGTCACAGTGAGCATCAGTAGAATAATGGAAGACAGATGACAATAAATGCATGAAAACGCCTGGAAGGTACTGACAAAGCACTTTACCTTCTTTCCCTTGCCTTTTTAGTTGCTTTTCTTCCACCTTTCCATGAGGTGTAATTCCCATAGACAGGCTGCCCTGCATAAAAGCTTGTCTGCTGCCCTGATTCCCCCCTGAGGTGCCATTCTGACCCAATAACTCCTCCATTCCTCTCTCATGCTTCATTCACTCATCTTTCTGCTTCCTCTCCTCCCCTTATCCTCCTCTCCCTCCCTCTCTGTGTCTTGCTCTCTTTCCCTCCGGTGGCCAGAATGCTGTAATTGAGTTTTTTATTCAAGTCAATTAAAAGTGCAGGACCAGCTAGAGACAAAACAAGTCTGCACAGTCGCTTTTCTCCTCAGGCTGCCTCGTTATTTATTCAATCCACTCTTTATATCACTCAGTAGCTAAGAAAGCACGGGGTGTGTACTTTCATTTCATATGTGTCATTAAACTGTTTTGACATTGTTTACAATGTAATTTATCTTTCTCTATGATGCATCCCCTTCCCCCAAAAGAAATCCTATTTAAATGGTAATTCAAACTTCCATTAAGTTGGGGCCTTTGTGAATGCCATACAGAAGTTGCTCTATTCCTCCCTTCTGCCTCAGCAGCCATCTGAGGCATGATTGCTTACTCCCAAAAAGCCAAATATTCATCAAAGTGAAACAGCAGCTATGTCGTCTTCAGCTGATATGCTTTCCTATTCTCATTTGGTTTCATATTTTGTTAGTCGTTGGAGTGATGAATGATAGTGCTGAGTTCATAGAGATCAACTGAGATGATAGAGCACCATAACTATCCGGTTGATGCATGTTTACTTTGTATTTAGAGAGAAGGTTCACCAGAGTTTGAATGAGTTGAGCCACTTCAGACTCAGACACTAGGGCTGGGTGCAAATTGATATGCAGATGTTCACACAGACTACACAGCATATCACTACTTAGTTTTTTCCCCCTGCTCGTTTACTCAATTGCAGTTCAGTTTGTGCTGTGTAGAGATAGGTGATGGTTTTCATATGCAAATGAGAAATGGAAAATGAGAGTTGCAGCATTCGTTAAAGGAAAGCAAAAAGATTTATGGTGGCTGTGGGGTTAATTTTCCTTAAACGCTTTAATCAGCTAACTGTTTGGAAGGCACAACTCTGAAATAGAATTTGGCCTCTTCACACATACACAGCCAACATACTTTACTTGTACACATACACAGGGTAGGTTGGGTCTTCCTGACTAGATGTTTGTAAGTCATAGTTGGATTTAAGAACAGTTTTGTGTCTTTTGTAGCTCCACTGAGGAACTAAACTCAACTTATTCCTGCATATGACATTTTAAAGCCAATAAAGTGGCTAAATTGCTCATTAAAGGCTTTGTATATCTGATAGCCAATTATATCAGAAAGAATGAATAGAAACATGTCTTGTTAAAGGCCGAATCCCTTGTATCATTAATGCACCCTTGAAGAAAGGATACAGAATTGAAGGCATTAGAGTCTCCACATTTAGCTAAAATGCCTGACTTCCACTGGGGATTCTCACTGACATTCAAGCCATTATATTATTGTCCTCAAACCACTGACCCTCTCTGAGGCATTTTTGCTCTCTCTCTGCTTTCTTTCACTGATACCAACCTTGAGTAATTACACTCGGTACACACCATAGTAGGGTCATGGTAGCAGGTATTGATGGCATGTTAGAGAAAAGTTATATGATAGATGGGACAGCACTGTCATCCCAGCATGCCTGTTTGTGGAGAACAGAGTTAATTTTTTCCCTTTGATAACCAGTGTTTCTTGGTACTGTCATTGATTCATTATCATTACTGTGACATATATATAATGATAATAATTTATCACTTGTGTCTCTACAATGGAAATGTTTCTTTTTGTCTTTTATCTAATTTTTATCTCTTTGCATCGTCTATGGTGTTTCCATGTATCTGTGTCTTTCTTTTTCCTTTGCATCTTGTAATAATTACTTGAAACCAGAATCACCATCTGGTTTCTTCATCTTTTACCCAGAAGCAAAAATCAGCCTTTAAACATGATTCAAATAATGATATGACATTTATTCTAATTGATTGTTATTGATGCTGTTTGATATGAACATTTCTTATTGTGTAAATATTTTTAGCTCTAATGTTGCAATTCTATAGTGTTTTGGAATAGGGCTTCGGAATGTGACGTCATCAACGCAATGTATTTTGGGACCTATAGACAACTCGCACAGCTCGCCATAGTAATTGTAATAGTCAAATACTCTTCATTTCCGACCAAAGGTTTCAATGTTAGAGTTCTTTTTACAGTGGTTGGTTGCTGTGTTATTGATTACAATCATTCACATGACTGTGCTGGAAAATGACAGCCGGACAGCGTGCAGCTTTTTGGATTTTGAGCTTGGAAAAAACATCAAGTAGTGGCAATGTCAGAGCTAACAAAACAGTGCTGAATGTCCTAAAATACTTAAAATATAATGACAATAGTTAATGTTAATTTATGTTTTTTCACTTGAAGCTGTTATGACAAAGACAAGACAGACAGAGAAGCAACTTCGCTTGGTAAATCCTTGTACCCAGCTGTTCATAAACTGCACATGTGCCTTGAGAGAATTGTAATATTTAAATTCATCGGATGTCTACTCACTAAAGCCACAAACAAGACGTGACACTTTTGACCACTCTGTGGGCTCAGACAGATCACTTAGTCCATTTACACTTATTTTCTGAGCATACCGCTCTTTTGCCTCCTTGTTTAACTTCCCTCAATAGCTTTATTTTTCTTTCTCCTCAATGCTGGTCTCTCTCTGTTTGTATTCTCCAGATGAAAATATGGCGGTGATGTCCCAGAGTGCTTTGCGAATTCCAACTATATGCAGTGTATCACTTTACTGCGGAGTTGAGGTTCATTTGTGGCTGATCCTGCTGGAACGTCCTCTGTCAACACTGAAATCTGAAAATACATTATACTGTAATATTTAATGTTAAGTCCTGTATCATTGCTTTATTTGTCTCTGAAGTTGATTGTGGTAGTTACCAATTTTGCATGCTCTTAAAATCTGGTTATAGAGAGACTCACTGAGCCTTTCAGTGTGAAGTGCAGTACTGTATGTTAAGTGGATTAGTTTTAATCATAGGTGGGTAGTACCCAAGTACATTTACTAATTTACATGTGCTTGAGTAGATTTTTTTTCAAATAAATGTACTTCTGAGAGTAGCTGTTTTGCAGAATACTTTTTAATCTTACTTGGTTACAATGATGATGAATAAAATGTATTTCTACTCAGTTTCATTTGGCCACAGCTCAATAAGTAAGTTGTGATTTTAAAAAGAAACTACCAAATAACAAATTAAATAACAATGAATGAACTATGCAACAAAATGAACAAAAAAAACTGAACAAAAGGAGCAAAATAAACTACAAAATGAACAAAACAATAGCGAAAACTGAAGAAAATAGGCAAGTAAATTCTAAAACATAATAAGCACAAACGGAAAAAAACAAGTTAGCACAAATGAACAATGAGTACTTTGAATTTGCCATATTTTACTTATTGTTTGGAAGTGTGGGGTAATACATATACTGTATGAGCAATCTGAACCCATTGAATATAGTACAGAAAAGAGCCCTGAGGATAATTTATAAAGCAGATACAAGGGAACACACCAACAAGTTTGTTTATGAAATTAGGACTGTTGAAACTTAAAGATTTAGTTGAGTGAAAAACTTTATTAGAAATTTACAAAGCAAAAAAACTAATTGTTACCACAAGCTGTTTTAAATTCTGAAGCTGAGGATAAAAGAAGGAGATGTAATTTTAAACATCCTTTTGCAAGGACTACAACGATGCACATGTGTAAAAGTATTTTTCAGTTCAAACAGAAATATAAGGAAGGAAAAAATAAGCAATATGAGATGGATGATAAATGATTCTCATTTAGGTTTATGTGTGTGGGGAAACTCATCAATAACTGGGATTGACTGACCATCTTTGTCTGGTTTCTTGACTTTTTGTCATGTTCCGTCATGAATCAATGAAATAAAATTTTGAATGCTTCTTGTCAATGCTCTACTTATTCAGTGTAAATAAATACTGCTTTATTTTTGTTTAATTTTAACAGCTAGTGTTACGGCATTGTACAGTGTGCTCCACGCTCTATGGATTTTTCATTGCGTCCCATGACTCTTTCTCTCCCCTGAGCTGCCAGAACAGCACCCTCTCTGTGTTCTGAGACTTCCTAATTTACAAATTTGGCACGGTTGTGTGGGAAAGTAAGCGTCTATTTCCAATACGTCAGCTAGTGGTGGGTACCTAGGATAGCAAACAATTCCAGTTCACCTTGAGGCGTGAACATTTACAGCTGTTATCTTTGCTTATTAGCGGTCTGACTGTTAACCCTTCATTATTTGCAGCAGTGTGGTGTGGGAGTACTGGAAATGTCACAGTCAGCTGCAGTTAACTTGAGGGAGAAAAACTGATCACAGCTACAAACTGGAGAGGAAAATAGCTCTATTCGGGCAATATCTGTTATCAATACTAGGTCCTAGTGTGGACTTTGTTGCGCTCACATAAGTGATTGGAAAGATAATTTATGGTTCAGGAGATGCAACATACATACTGGTATGTGTGATACATTATGAGATCATTTTTACTTCAGAGAAAATGGTATAAAAATATGTTGGTCTTTTTTGCTTTAGATCATGCGAGGATAGCTATGAAGAAAGAGTTCCGTTCTAATGAAGGGGTGCTGCTGTTTAGCATCACGTTCTCAGTCATTTGGTCAGAATTTTAGAGATTGTTAATTATATCCAGTTTAAGTTTCTTTTGGAAGCCCAGTGCAGTTAAAGCTGCAGGAGCTGAAATCTTGTAGGATATTAATATGTATACATTTCTTCTGCAGCTCTCTCTTCCATTTCCAAATCAGGAGACAAATATGAACATAGATGACCTTTTGCCATTTTATGCTGTTGTAGAGAAGAGAAGCTGCAGAGTTCTAGTTTGTGTTTGTTTTTGAATTAAGAAATGAAAAGACAGTTGTGAAAATGTGATTTGCATGCTCTATCCTTTGCCTATGTGTAGGCCAGTAGCAAACGTGTTTGTGTGTGTGGGGAGCAATATCGACAAATAATTGATTGGTTATGAACAACTGTCAATTACTGTCATTTCCGCACTATTAGGCGCACCTAAACGCCATCAATTTTGTCCAAATATGACACTGCGCCTTATAACCCGGTGCGCATTAAATATGGACTAATTCCAGTCAAGTCCCGCACCATTTGTGTGTGTAAAGACCCCGAAATGGCTCGTTGCAAGACACACG
>JAQQAE010001111.1:0-27265 GCA_029823295.1 Pseudamia nigra
TTCCTGACACAACCCTCTGCATTTATCCGGGCTTGGGACCGGCGTAAGAAAGAACACTGGCTTGTGCCCCCCCTCACAGCTGCATTAGTACAAATGCTTTATGTTGCTTAATTTATGGGCTTTGTTTACAGTAAATACAAGTATGTTTCACTGTTCTCCCCCTGACCCTTCATTCTCTACTCAGATCACTGTAAGTGTCCACTTATGTCACATTTGTAAACTGCTTATGTTGAGAAGCGACACATTTCATAACCAGAACAAAATAAACAAGAAGCCTTTGGTCCATGGTTTATTCAGTTTTGCGTCATCCATGACAATACCCCACAAAACCCCTTAACTGTTCTAACACTAAATCACTGCATAGTGTGCCTTGTTGCCATCATTAAATGGTCAGTAAGATTTCTTAAACACATTACAACAAATAAATGCATTACTTAATTTATAACAAATAGCTTTTCATCTGTCATACAGTGTAGTTCACTGATGTGATTTTTCTTGCATCTTGGCTAGAGGTTTTCCTTCAAAAGCAGTGGTTCCTTTTATCTTTTATCAGTAAATAAAAATTCACAGCTAAATCTGACACATTTTCTGACATCTTTTGGTTCAGTAGTGCTAATGTAATGTAGTCACCGGTGTGTGTTCAAGGAGTGTAGTCCAATGGTTTAAATGCAGCTTCAAAATCAACAACCAGCACTTTTTATGACTTAGTTTTATATTATAATTTGATATGCAGTCAATTGTTTCTGTAGCAGAACAATCCAATGCTACTATTTACTATTCTTTAAAGCATAAAATACTGTACGTGTCTTTAATTTATTATACTGTAAGTGCACCTCTCCCCACAAACCTGTTCCCAAACAGCTTGCTGTTCATTGACTTTAAAATGTTATCACACTTTCCAGTCACAGTGTCCTTCAGTCACTGCAGTTTCATCCCTTCAGCACTCTCATCCTCTGACTGCTTTCACTCCACGTGACTGTTTCTGTGCTTGTCCCCCTCCTCCTTCATTACTCTTCTGTTAATGAAAAGTCGAGGGATTTGTGCAGTTGATCTGTTGGTGCTCTCCCTGTTACAGGTGCTTTTGAGTGTTTTGTAGTTACTAAGATGACTGCGTAACCAGCTTTTGTTAGATTGAATCCAAATCCACCTCAGCTCTAGTTACTGTAATATATAATTTAAGCCCTACATCATCCCAGCAATCTTGATAGTTTTAGTTTGCACCTGGCAGGATGAATTTTTCTTTCCTTTCCCAATGTCACCGTACCTTTCCAGAGTTTCCCGTCAGGCATAGCTGTTAACTGTTGTTATCATCTCCCACCGGAAATCAAATTACCCCATATCCTCACTGCCTGGCATCACCAGTGGTTATTCAAAACGCTTTGGCTCCTCTCATTTGCTGTCTTGTGGCGTCGGCCTCCATAAATGCGCTCTTTGTTTGTCGTTGCTTCTGAGTCTTGCTTTACAAATTGAGGCACATTGTGTCTGCAGTATATGTCTGTCACGCTGTCTCCGTGTGAGCAGTGTGTGTGTCCATATATGTGGATGCCTCCAGCCTTAAAGTGTTCCTTTCAACATGAGCTGTTGATTTTTAATTTTCAGTAAGACCTGAGGCAAATGTCACAGATACCATTAAATTGTTTACTCACAGTTTAAAAACAGTATGAAACCCTAGGACACATGGAAAACCACTAACCTCAGCTGACATTAGGCAATAAATGTCGAGGTTTCAGTGTCTCTAACATGATCCTATCTGATGTATGACAAGGTCTCTTATTCTGTGTCTAACAAAGCAGGTTGTTTACTTCACGATTGGTGGTTGGATCTTTATGAAGGGAAATCTATGCAATGCTCAAGGCTTACTTGGTCTGCTCTAAATAGAAACAAAGCATTTTTAGATCTGTCAAACTATAGTAAGTGGTTAATTTTGAAAGAGTCATGTTGTTCTACTCAAAATAAATCCACTTGATTTGCATGTTGCACAGTCCAATGCCCATGAGCGTGGATATGCCTGTGAAGCTTTTTGTTCGCCCACAGTCACTGTTCATTCAGTCAATTTCTTCAGGGTGCCGCAAAGAAATATGTTTTTCACTTGTATATTTCTCAGACTATCCATATGTAGATGGAACAACATAGTCACATTTAGCCTTCAATTTATCTTTGTCACAGGAAGGTTGCCTATCTACTCTGTGGCTTTTTAATGCAGCTCTGAGAGGAGATTCATGGCATTAATCGTTCATATCAGAGTGGTAAAACCTGTGGTCAGGGAAAATATATCCTTGAAAACTATGAATACAAATAATGAAAAGAGACCGAATATATAAATGAAAAACCAGAATAAGAATGATGTGTGGCTCTTTGTGCTCCACAGCATAAAAAGACAAACCTCTCATCAGTTTGAGGTCTTATGTGTTGTGTTCATCCCGCCATGTGAATGTTTCCTGTGAAATACAAGAGATCTCACAGTATGAATCATGCGCCATATCAAGTCACACAATAAGGCAAGAGAAGGGAAGAGCCCACAGGGAAAGACCAGAGCCATTCAGACCTAATCAGACAAATCAGACAAAGAGGTGGACATGAGAAGATAAAGATCGAGACAGCAATCTCCATTCCCATACGCAACTGGCACCAAAAAGCCCCTTGTTATAGGCCTTGTGATATGATATGTATGGAATGAGCCAGGTGCTTATTTCTTTGCCAAAGGGATCAGTAAAAAGCCTTTTATTTTGAGCTGAATAGCAATTAATTTAGTAATTTTCAAAAGATCTTCAGTAATTTTAATGATTTAAAAACCACCGACCTGAGTCATTCGGTGTTGCCTGCAGTTGCTTCATACATCCTATGTGGCCAAGTTGTGCATGAAGAAATCTTCAGATGTCTTGAATAGAAATACTTTAAGGTCTGTCTTAAAACTGTATGATCTGAAAATCTTTATCTGTTTTTAGTAAGTTTTTCTTTGGTGTTTTCCTTAAATCAGACATTACGTCTCATTTCGACTCACCTTATGCCTTAGTCTGAGGTGACTAACTTATGAGCTGTATATATGAGCTATGTTTTCATGTAGGTTTGTTTGTTTGTTTTTTTTTTTTTTTAGCAGGATTACGCCAAAACTACTGGCCCAATTTCCTTAAAATTTTGTGGAAGGGCAAAGAAGAATCCATTTTACAATTTGGCATGGATCCAAAGAGCAGATACAGGAATTAATCATGTTCTGTAACATTGTAAGATACAGTGTTTTCTGACATTTTGGGGGAAAGCTTAGTGCATAAAGTATGCACTATTAAGCAAGCGATCCAGTAGCTCAGCGGTTAGCATGTTTGCCTCGCAGTAACAAACCTTTTCATGTGGAGTTTGCATGTTGTCACCGTGTCAGATTTGGCGCATTCAGATATTTTTACCTCTGCATGGGAGGTTATGTTTTTATGTTGGTTTGATTCTTAGCAGGATTATAAAAAAAACTACTGGATGGATTTTGATTACATTTTCACCGGAGGAGGCCTTTGGACTACGCATGATTCTGCAAAAGAAATTAGTTTCGAGCTGAGAAGGATTGTTGATGGCCACAGAGAAAGAGGAGGATATACAAAGTTATCAAAGTCTTTCCGAGTATCTGCAAATGGAGTGAGAAACATGAGAAAGATATTGGAAAAGATCAAATTTGCAACTGCAAGTGTAACCAGCGGTGCTTTGGCTATGATACTTATTACTTTATGAATTATCTGAATGAAAACAAATTCAATCTATCGTAAAATAATTGTATTATTGGTCCTTTAATTTAAAAACAAAGCTGTCTCCTTATGAGTAAGCCTCAAGTTCTCTGTCTGATCATAAACGCAGTACTGTTACTGGGAGTTTTCTCTACTTGGGGCCCAAACATGTTTGTCAGAATGACGTTTCTTTGCACACAAAGGTTCAGCATTCAAACGTGAACATCATTTGACATGGGTTTGATTCATCATCTGCATTTCTTTCCCAAAAGGCTGGCAGTATGATTTGATAGTAATGAACAATAATGGACCATTTGGAAAATTGTGACTTATAATCACCAGCTGGGGCACGTGTGACCCCTTTCACTGTGTTGAACTTGAGATGATTATGTTTTTTCTTAACTGTTTTCCAGAATCCAGAGGAAAAAGGGGACACTGAGGAAGGTACAGATGCCAGCAAATCAGAGATCAGCCTGGTCTATGAGATCGCCCTCAAGAGGAACTTATCTGTGAACTTTGAGGTGAGAAGGACACTGTAGAATAACAAACACAACAACCCATCAAATGTGGCCATGCAAGGACATAATTTTTGGTAACATTTTGAACAGTTTTCTTCATAAAGATATGTTTCTGTAAGTAGAAAACTAAAATTCCACCTCATGTTAGTAGCACTACACAGTAAAGGGATGTGAACTATGAGTATCAGTGTTGCCAGATGAAAAATGTTGAAGCATCTTTCCTTAAAAGATTAATATTTTGAGGAAAATTATACACAGATCATAGGTAAGAAATTTGCTTCAGGTAAGTTTAGCACTAGCCCACATGTTACAGTATTCAGCATAAAATACCTTCTATATATGATACGTAAAGGTTATTACTTAAGAAATTATTTGCTTGTAAGTCTAGCTCATTGTCATATTAATCCTGATTGGTACAAAAACCCCAGAGAACGGGTGCATTTTGTGATAGTCCTGATCATGTAAGAAAATGAACTGAAATGAGATTACTTAGATGGATTATGATCACTAGTGTCACAACATGATCAAATTATTTAACACTTGACATTAAATTGCATTATTGATCATTCATCATACTTAGGGTAAAATCGGACAAATACAATTATTTTTATGCCTGGCACCAAGGTATGTATGCATGATTTATTCTCAGGATTTGTGAATATGGTACATATTACAACAACTAAACAGTTTGTTAGTTTCACCAAGACCAAATAGAAGTCACACTGATAATATTGAATCCACTGATGATGATAAAATTCAAACTGCATAAGGACAGTGTTTTTGTTCAGTTTTTCTCCAGTCATTGAACTCACTTATCGCAAAGCTAATTTTAAAAATATGTGTGCATGGGAAGTTTTACATATCAGTGAGGCTTGTGGAATTTCTTAGACTGGTAGAGGACATCAGATCTGGTTCTAGTGATTCTGTCCAACTGATGCAGTAGTGAGTCAGCTGATAAAATACTGCTCTGTATTGGCTCATGTGGTCACAGTTGTGCCATTAATTACAATTTGGTTTTAGCAGTCAGTCTGAGAAAGAAAACTATTTTTTATAAACACTTAATTCAACAAATTGAACAAATATTCTTTCAAACATCTCGAACTGTTGCATAATCCAATGAAACACAGCTGCCTTTTATGGAGGAAGTCATGCAAACCTGTGTAAATTCTTTAATCTGATATAAAATTGGAAGTTCTGCTTTATTTTGTACAAATATTCCTTTTGATTTAATACTGCTAGTTTCCTTTGGAGCCTTGAGATGTAAAATGAGATTAAATTAGGGGGGTGAAAAGTATTTGCCAACACAAGTTTGAAAGTTTGAAAGTATTGACACATTTAAGATGTTTTGCTGTACAGTTGACAGAAGTACAGTAATATTTTAATGTAATAAAAACAGTCCAGAATTAAATCTATTTTTCAGCTTGGGATTTCCATTTTATGTCTGAGTGGTATGTTTCCAACCACAGGATGTTGCGTAGGGGCAAACGGTGTGGCAGAGCGGTGACCTGTGCACATCTCTAAACCAGTCTGGACATTAAAATTAAGTAGCTGCACACTATCAAGCCCCATATTGTGTTGATTCAAATGCATTACTGAAAGACTGCTTCCAGCTGGAAATAATCAGGCTAAACATATTATAGTTCATGGTTTAACTAAATTATCGGACTCCTCTGGCATGTGTGTCAGGTTGTTTTTGTCACACAGCCCTAACTAGATGATTGATCTGTTTTCCTGCAGCATTTCCAGGTTGGAAAGAGTTTGTAACAAATATCAACAGTAGGTAAAACTCAACAATTAATCATTGTCATATCCAGAAACACATCATGTAGAATGTATGTATGCTGTCTTCCAGGACAACAACCGTTTGCGTTCACGTGTATTTTACGTGTGTAAAGTGTATTTATAGAACACATTTAAATGCAATACAATCTTACTAATGTGCTGTAGAAAGATAATTAAAATAAAATGTTTGTGTTTTAATGATTTATAATTAATGAATTCAGCAGAAGTGACTCACCTCAAGTGTGTGTGATATTCATACTGTCAATTAATAGTAGAAGAAATGTTTTACATCAGTGCTCTATCCTCACTGGTCCAGACCTTCAGACTTTCAAGTTAAATCAGAATTTTTTCAGGACTGAATCCTCTTCTGGACCAAGGTTCAGACCAGAAAGATGGTCTTTTGGACTGAATCATGCTTTGGTTCAGTGTGAAATCACCCTTTGGACCAATCACACATTGTTGCAAAACAGAGACAAAGGACACAGAAGAAGCATAAAAGAGCCAAAAAACAACAGGCCAATATCAGACACATGGCCATCTATAAACGGTGATGCAACACATGTAGATGATGACAGCAAGATCTTTTGTCCCAAAATTGTACTGCTGAAGCAATTTTGGGACTGGACCTAATGTAACAACCACATTGTCCTTGGTTCAGACTTCAGGTGTAAAATGCTCTCACTTGTCTACCTTCTATAGAGCCACTCCTAGATATAGATCAAGTCTTAATTTGCACTAGCTTTCTGGTTTAGCCATGGAGCTTTCTGTTGTTGTAACATACTTTAATTCACAGATACAGCTATAGAGAAGAGTGACTAAACTTTATGAACCGACAGAGACAGGGAGATGCTTAGTTGGTTACAGGTTTGTTGCTCCACCTTGCTTAAGGGTGTAGTTTTCCTTTTCTGTATATCAGAATGAATCTAAGTGCTACTTTTCTAACCAGCAGACCATCTTAGCCTCCATTCTTTGTAATCCATAAAGAAGTTCAGTGTGTCCTTACATGACCTGGTTGGGCCCGATCTTGGCTTTCACCATATCTCAGCTGACTCATCTAATATTCTCTCCCTAATCGCCCCTTTTCTTCTTCTCCACACTCCAAGATGCCAAAAACAAGGGAGGCTCAGTTTACTCTACGTACCCCCTCCCTTCCTCTATAGATTCCCTCCCTTCCATTTCTCCTACCGTCACTCTCTAAAATCACACAGGGCAGTTAGATGTTTAAGCTGGGGATCGAAGGATGGGATTGAGAGGAAATAGTCAGGGATGGAAGGAAGGGAGGGAGACATTTCTCACTCTTTCATTGTTGCTTGCTTCTCAGTTTATACAACATTAGAAATTCTGGAAATCTGGTTATCCTTCATTGTTTGAAACACATTTGCTCATCAGAGCATGACATAGCCATCCTTCCTGGAACTGCGATTAATAATTTTATCCAGTTAAATATGGATTGAAGTAATTCATTATCTGTCATGTCTCTGTCATTGTCAGCAGTCATGCTGCTTTCATTTTCAGTCCTTCCAAATTGGAAGGTATGAGCAGCGGTTTTAAAAGCAGACCACAGGCACATTCCTCCAACAGCCTCTCCACCACTCGCTGTCAGTGTGGAGACTGGCGGTTCATTGCTACTGTCTAATGAGCAGTAAATCAGAAACTTTTCTCCATGTGTGTTCTTTTTTTCGCATCAATCTTTCTGCCTACTTGTCTCTCAACAGTTAATATCTTTACATATTTCACAAGATTATAATTTGTGTGCTTTGGTGAGTGCAGTGTTTAGCTTGGTGATTTCAAACTTTTTGTGCTCACTTGAGATTTCATGATTTGAAGTAGAAGGGGATGGGGAAACAGGTCAGAATGATGTTTGTGTTTCCCTGACTGCTATCTTCATACTTGTTTCACACTCAAAATTTTGAGTACGAATCATTAACACCACATTTATTTTCCTGTACCATGTCAAACTACACTGCTTGAAGGCCAGGCTGAACTGAGGCAATCATCCAGTTATCCTGCTCCTAATCTTAGCATAACATACCTTTCTCACCTCATACCTCTCGTACTTGTCCAACAGATCTGCATCCTGCATTCATCCTGCTGCATTGCATGCAATATGCTCTCATACTGCCATTATGCTGTGGCTACAGACCAAGAGTAAATTGTACATGTCTATGGATCTTTTTTGCCCATTGGGTCCATTACATTTTAGCTCATTAGACAAAGTTTTGCCTCATCTATTGCACTCCCATGTCACATCTCCCTTACCATGTTGTCTTTGATGGCCTGAAAAAAAAAGTTCTGCACTCACACCCCCACTGACAGTCAAACTTATACTGTACATGCCCAGCTACACTTTCATGACTTCTACACAACACTGTAATGCTCATTTTATGTGAATGCTTTTCACAGCAGCCATGTTTTCACAGCGTCTCATCTCAGTGAAATTACCTGTGAGTCACTGCTATAACAAGTGTCTCCTTTCCCATCCCTCTGCAATGATGAGGGTCGCCGCCACCCTGAGAGTGAGAGAGTTGGCTCATGCAATCCCCCCGTCAGGCAATATCAAACAGAATGCTGCATCAAAGAGGAACCAATCTATAAATCACAGCTTGTGTGTTGGATCGGAGGCTCCTTTTCCAAGGAGGACACAAGAGAAGCGGGTCTGGGCCAAGAACCACCCATCTTACAAGAGGCAGCTTCCCTTAGGGCTTGTCCATCCACCACTCATCACAAAAGAGCCTTTCTTCCCTTTACCAGTCTCAGCCATTGTCCTGCTCTGCTCCCATAGCCTTCTCTTCCAGACTACCTGAGGTCTCGCATGCATGGATCCTCACACTGGAAAAGGGTATTGATGTCTCAATAAGGAGCCGAAGAGAAGACCAAAAAGAAGACCTGTTAGACAAAGAAGAAATGAAGAGACCAGATGAGAAGAAGGTTGAATAAAATCAACATTGAATTACCAAGTGTTTCCTGTGTACAACCTGATCCTACTCATTAGGTTGGAGACGGGTGTGTTTGTGTGTTTGTTTGCATGTACTCTATGTGTGTGGGTGTGTGCAAATGAATGGAAGTCGTGAAATCCCATCAGTGTAGTGCATATCCCATGTCGTCTGCCAGGAGACTGACTGCAGCTCGTCTGCCGCCATTCTGGGCCAAAAGTGTGACATGTGTGCACAGTTACACACGTCTAGCGTCCTGTAGGCCAATGTAGACTTTTTTGCCTCCTGCTGTAAATGGCATGCCTCTTGCTTCAGACAGCCAAGCAACACATTGCAACCTCTTTGACATCGACCTTTTCTACAGTTTCCATTGGGATACATGAGAAGGACGAGGGGGTTTTAGATGAGGCACTGAAAAGCAATGACCATGTCTCAAAAAAACTAAAAAGCACAAATGCTTCACTGCTGCTAAGACAAAATGTCATCAAGTGTGGGGACCAACATTTGCAAGAAGTTTTAAAAATCTAATAAAAGCATCTACATCAAATACTATTTTGTGATATGCAAAAAAATTCAATGGCCTCATTTAAATTTTATTAACCCTTCTGTCTCCATCATTGAAAAAAAGACATTAAATATTTGAAGAGCAGTTTCTGCATCACATGTACGTGGTTCACTCTGGATCGTGGTTGCAAAGTATTTGTGAAGAACCAAATTTTGCTCATAGGCCTTATACTCAGATTTCAGATGAGCACAGAGAAATGTTTTTTTTTCTCAGCCCTGTAACATTAAAACACCTTGCACCAACCCAGTTCTGTAAAACCAAAGTGCAGGAACACAACAATCTAAAGAGCTTTTGTTTGCTTCTCTTTACAGTGGGAATTATTTGCATATAAAATGTACTCTTGACCTGGTGTCAATAACATGTCACAATTGATTTTTTTCATCATCTACTGCTTCATTGGTAATAAACCATGTGAACTAAACAGTGTCACTTGTTGTTTAAGTGCGCCTCTAATGGACAAGTATAGACAGACAGCTTGAGGGACTGTTTGTATACTGCGAGAAGCAGATAAACTGAGGATGGAAGAATATGTTTCCTGTCCTGCATATCAAATGCCAACCACATTTATATTCTGTTAAAAACTCACATGCATTGTGGTGGCTTCATTAATACCAGTGACAGATTTGTTAAGAACTGTTGAGCATCCAGTGAATGCTCTTGTGAACAAGAGGCTGCCATGTTACATTTCCTTTTCCTAGTGATGAGCAAGACCAGAACAGATCCCTTGGGTGTTTGTAGGTTTGGCTGTTGGCTTGGACAGCTAGTGCTTTGTGGCTTTGCTGCAATACACTTTCTTCAATATATTTAGTCATTTTTCAGGAATGCTGACAGACCAACAGGTACATTGGCAGCAAACATGAGACCAGTGTCAATCATCTTAACAATAATTAATTTAAAACATATGACTGTATTAACTCCTTTTTTAAATCTTGGGCACCATTTTATTTAATTCTGGAAAAGAAGCGTTTGTTTTGGAACAACCACAGAGCACTACACAGAATCTAAAATTTTGTTTATGTATGTAGCTACAGGTGTATCAGAGTGATTGGAGATATGAACACGAGTCTTTGTTCTCCTTGAGGTCTTGTATGTGTGTTGATGTAAAGCATTTAAAGAGTCTGTGGTTCTGCTTATCAGTTTAATCATTTTTATTGGTCACCAGGCTCAAATTAACTGTTCTAGACTGCATCCGATTGCTACAATTTGTTCTGTCTGAAACATGCAGGCAAGGAAAGTTCTGAAAAAGTCACAATACTTGCATGTAGAGAGGGTGAAAATAAGACTGAGATTTGAAATGAAAATGTACTTGTTCTGCTGGAACAAGTGTGTGAAACCTAATTCTTCCTCAAGTGTGTTTTCCTAAATAAGGTTTAGGAGAAGCCCACCTGCTACACACACATACACACTCAGTGTTTTCGGACTTCACAGGAAGTAGAAGTGACTGCAGAAGCATGACCTAACACTAGCCGGTGTTTGTTTTAGGTCTCCCAGGTGACCAAAGGCTAGAGGAAGGAAACTGAGCCCTCGTCACTAGAGACTGTCATCTAGGAACATGTTACTCTTCACATGTGTGTTTGTACATCAGTGTGCGTGTGTGTCTTTTGTATATGAATAACATGTGCATATGGGTGGGGAGTGCTCACCATTGAGAGCAGATGTTTTGGACCACCTGGTGTAGCTGCTTGCAGAGTGTGCTGCTCACACTCCCTCGCACATATCATACAAAGACACAAACACTCATTCACACACATTACTAGGGTGTACAAAGCACTCACTACGTACAGTATGTACAGCTCAATAAACATACACACACACCCAAGCTCAGTTGTTGAGTTGAATTTCTGTTTTTATTTAAAAGTGCTTTATTTTCAACCATTCCTCCTGTATTTTCTGCAGGTGTTAAAGGAAAGTGGCCCTCCACACATGAAAAGCTTCCTGACCCGAGTCACTGTGGGGGAGTTCTCTGCTGAGGGCGAGGGCAACAGCAAGAAGCTGTCCAAGAAGCGTGCTGCTCTGTCCATCCTGCAGGACCTGAAGAAACTGCCATTCATTCCTGCTGTGGAGAAACCCAAGACACACTACAAGAAACGAACCAAGACCATCCTCAAGGTACTGCAGCTGGACCTGGCTGTGGGAAGCATTGATCAAGACATACAGACTTTTGCAGTTAGTGCAACAAAGCAGACAGAATTGTCACAGTTTCATATACTAGATGTGACATAAGGAGTAAAAGCTGACTGGGGAGCCTCAAATGTCAAGACAAACATAAAAAATATTTTTCTTCCTTTTTCATTTCCTCTGTTAATCATTGTTCTGTATCTAGCTATCTATAACAGATGAATATTGACTCATTTCCTAAGTATATTGTGTAGTTATGAATGAACACCTCTTATCAGTTAACACTCACTAGACCTCAGGTGATTGTGATAATAAGATAAGATGCATGTGATAACTGTAATTAATCACTTTTTTTTCCGAACAGACGGGACCAGACTATGGCCAAGGCATGAACCCAATCAGCCGACTGGCCCAGATCCAACAGGCCAAAAAGGAGAAGGAGCCTGAGTACCTGTTGCTTTCTGAGAGGGGGATGCCCCGACGCAGGGAGTTCATCATGCAGGTAAACAATGGTCTTGGGTCATATTTGCTGTCTCTGTTAGTGCCATAATATTAGTTTACAACATTACACTGCTGCAATTTATAAGGATATAGTTACACAATTTCACAGTAGATGATGAGAGATGGTGTTGGTTGTGTAATCTTAAGTTATGTAACTCCTGTTTCCAATTAAGTGCTACTACAAGATGCAGAAGAAGCAATTTCCCTTCAAGGATTATTACAGTTTCAGCTAATGTAGTCTAATCTCACAGCTGTAGGAGTCAGATTGAAAAATTTGAAGGGATGGCAGTGGAGAAAGAGCTTGAAGATCATCTAGTAATATCATCTTACTCTAACAGCACAGTCACAAGAGATGAATAGATAGATAGGTGTATGAAAGTGAACTTGAAAAGGTGCTCATAATGTTTTTAGGACTTGATAGTTTGGATAATCCTGGACCCAAAAACAGGTCCATACTGAGTGTGTTTCTGATTAGGAGAATATGAATAAACCATCTGTCTGGCCAAAGGCAACCTCTAGGGTTATTATACTATAATGTTTAAACACAGGTTTTTGAAAGTCTCCTGGGACCAATGTGGTTTATTATTTCTGTCATGTATGTAGACACACTTCGGTCCTACATACAGTATAAGCTTCTCACTTCCTTATAGATAAAAAGGGGTTTGAAAATGTCAGGCCTTCAGGTTATAGATATTTATCTACTGACAAATATTTTTTTTAAATATAGATGAAAATTTGACAAGTGAACTTTAGCTCTAGTACATTTATTTACAACATGTTTTTTTTTTTTAACTAAATTGAAATCCTCTGTACATTGTTAGGTTCTTGGAGCTCCCCTGAAAAGTTCTCTTTAATATTCACTGTTTTTATAGCAAGCAGTTAAAACTCAGAGTAGAAGAAGTTCCATCTTTCCAGCATTATTTTATTTTATTTTCAGTGGAGGAGTAGCCAACTGTTTTTTGCAATTAAATTGGCAGTTGAAGCTTTTGTTCTTTCCTAAAGACAGCACACAGCCTGTACCCTGTACTGCAGGAGGATATCAGAATGTGGGCTGTGCGGAACGGAGCCAACATTCATTAACCAAATAAAATTTCACGGTCTTGCTGAAGTAGTGACCTTTAACCCAAAAATACAGATGATTGCTGTTTATCACTAAGCCAGTAAATGAAGCAGGCAAAGTGAGAAATCCCATCAGATAGCACAGTTGCCTTGTTCAGTGTTGCATGAGGTCTGTTGGGGTAAAACACAAAAGCCACAAGAAGTGCATTGCTGTGTCTGTAATGCTGTATTGGTGCCTTGACTTGACACATAATTTACTTGTGGTCAATTATTAAATATGCCTGCCTAGTTTTTTGTGTCTACTGATTTTGCAGTCCTCGAAGCAGTAAGTAAAACATGAACTATGTGCATGCTTCAGTCAAACTTGAGCTACTCAGTGTTTTCAGTGCAGATGCTCAGGCTTTTCTTCACATGCTTGTGTTGGTGCAGTCCATCTGTCAGCAGTCTGTCATAGCTATTTTCATACCATAGATGTCTTGTTTACATTAAACTAGCAAAGATGGCAGTCATAGAACTTTTCATTTTTACACAACATAACTATTTTGCCACTGTTTCCCTTCTCCTGTTTTTATCTCAGACAAGTGTTTCGTGTGTCTCCATAATCCCTTTCTTTCATATGATGAGCGGAGTCCCTTCACATCAGACAGTAATTCAGCCTCAAACCTTTTTTCTATGCCTCTTTGATACACATATAAGCATGTGTTTTTCTTTTGTGCAGTCCATTCTCTCTTCTAAAATTTCCACATGGTTTCCCTTGGTAAGCAGCAAGGCGTTTTTGTCTGGATTCAAAACAGTTACAGAGGAAAAAAAAAAAACATCCACCTCCATCGGGTTCCACGTGACTTGAGTGGCTGATGATCTTTTTAAAATTGAAGGTGTAGCAACTTATTTAGTCTTTTCCTCTTATTGTACTCCTACTTGATGCATCCATGCAAGCACTCAGTGAGCATGTCATACCACTTTGAGTAAGTGCAGTCAGGGCCTGGTTGTTCACAGGCTTTGGCTCCCAGAATGTTATTTGTACAGTGTAATTGTCTGTTTGCATAACATAACGACGGCTGATATTCTCTTGGAAATATCTGCTTACATTCTGTGTAGACAGATTTAATGTTTTGAGATCACTGAAAAACAAACACTTCAGCTGGATATGCTTTGTCCCATGTAAATTGCATGGCCGACTCGCCCCAAAAGGCAAAATGTTTCTGACTGAAAAGTGTGAAAGCTGATGCCATAAGAAATGCACGTTTCTATGGAGATTATTACTACTTATTCTTTGTCTATTGATTTAATGTGTACGCAGTACTTTGACTTGCATGCTTCTGTGCACATGTAGGTCAAGGTGAATAACGAGGTTGCCACAGGAACAGGACCCAACAAGAAGGTGGCTAAGCGGAATGCAGCCGAGGCAATGCTGCTGCAGTTGGGATACAAGGCCTCTACAATCCCTCAGAACCCCACTGAGGTACAATCTGCATCTTACATCTTATAGCTTTATATAGCTTTTTTATAAACATTACCCCCACTCTGTGAGGCTGTATGACTACACATTTGCAGTCATATACACCTGATCAATGGAAATGGAGGTAGTAATACTCGGGTTTAAATCTGGATTTTTGATTAGAATATCTCAAATTGCAGTGTAACCTTACATTTGTTTCCTCGTTTCGACATACACCGCCTGGCCAAAGAAAACAATCACATTCAGTTATTTTGTTAAAAACAAAGTTTGGCTTTAAGTACAGCACACATTTGCTGTTTCTTAGTTTTGATCACTTTATGCTACTGTATATCATAACGTTTACTCCATCTAAGATTGTACAGTGGTGTCCCGGTTTCAGATAACGAAAAATTCGGTTACCGAAGAAAAAAAATCGGGCCAATATTTGAACCAGCTAACAATAAAAATGTGCTCAACGAAAGAAGATAGACCCGGAAGTGAACTATCACCTGGATGTAAACAGTCAACACAATAACATGAAAGCTCCCACGGGATGTAATAGACCAAATGCTAACCACAAGTAGCTCGATGTCTATGCTACAGAGCTGCCTGCTCCTTAACAGTCCTGTGGCCTGGGTGTCAGGCTAAC
The DNA here is from genome assembly GCA_029823295.1 of Pseudamia nigra. Lineage (NCBI taxonomy): Eukaryota > Metazoa > Chordata > Actinopteri > Kurtiformes > Apogonidae > Pseudamia > Pseudamia nigra. Next base: position 15,271 of record JAQQAE010001111.1, read on the forward strand.
AACACTTCAGTGGTGTTAGCTGCCTCCGGTTCACTGTTAGCTTACAACAGCAGAGGCTCCACCCTAATGGTGTTGTTAGCTGTAGCTAACAACAGTAGCCTTAAACACGCTGGAGCTGTGCTTAGAGCTGGCAGTTTCGGTGTCTGGAGCTGTGTTTACAGTTATGGGCGTGTGCAGTGTCCACTGACACACTAAGTCATAAGACAAGGTAAGAATACATTCTAAATCATTTTTAGAACTAATTTCATGCATTTTGTTTTAGATAATTAACATAACTTCCTTTTCAAATAATAATAATGAATAAATGTGCACATACGGGTGTGTAATACATACTTTATATGGGAGTTTGTCATGGGTCCAGAACGGATTAATTGGTTTTACATGTATTCCTATGGAAAAACTCGCTTTGGCTAATGAATGATTCGCCCAATGAACCTGACGTCGGAACGGATTAAATTCGTTAGCTGGGGCACCACTGTATTAATTTTATTCATCAGATCTTGCACTGATGGAGAGTTGGAGTGTTACGTGAAATATTCTCCAGCACATTCCAAAGATTCCCGAGGGGGTTAAGGTGTTGACTCAGTAGTGACCAATCCATGTGTGAAAATGACATCTCTTTCTCTCTGAACCACTCATAGATCATTTGAACCTGATGATTCCTAGCACTCTAATCTTTGAATATGCCCGTGCTCTCAGAGAAAAAATAGTGCATTGATCTAAAGAAATAACAAGCTTCTCACTGCATCAGAGACGGTTAAAAATCTTGTAGCTGAAATGTAGTACCCACTGCAGAAATTATCCAATAGAACGCTCATAACTATTTCCTTAGTTCTTTGGTGCCTTTTTTTGGCTGGGCAGTGTCTATAAATGTCGTGAAAATGGTATACAATATCTTAGCTGTATTGCATATGATTTTATGAAACTACCGTAGGTTTGTCTTTTCAGTTTTAGCCCCACAGTTACTGCTTCCACAAGTGCTTCTAAGTAAACATCCTACATAGACACATATACTGATGTAGTGGGATGTAAAGTTTGTTAACCTCTTATCATTTTCTATATTACTTCATAAATGTGACCTAAAATATGATTTGATATTTACACAAGTCTCAAAAGTTGTTAAGGAGAAACAAATCAAACAAATGAGACAAAGATATTATACTTGGTTATTAAATAAGGAAAATCATCCTATATTGCATATCTGCAGGTGATAAAAGTACTGTATGTAAACCTTAGTTGTCAGTACCTGGTATGACTCCCCTGTGCAGCAAAACTGTAATGAAATAGTTCTGGAAACTGGCCTGATCAGTCCTACACATGGAGGAATTTTAGCCCAACGTCCCACTGACACTCTGGGGCATTGGAGGGATTTTGCACATGAAGTGATCTTGTCAGGTACTTCTATAACCTTTTGAGTTAATGTTGGAACTTTGACATGGTCTTTCCAAAACATTAACTTTGATAGAAAGAATGTGTAAACTTAGCCCACTGTCCTGCTGAATGACCCATGGTCTCCTTTCAAACCTTTATTTCATGCATTGATGTCCTATCATTTCAGAACTCATGTTTTCCACCAGTGTTGTGAACCTGTGCTGCCCCAAATGCAACAAAACAGGCCCAAACCACGATCATGCTACCAACACCATGCTTCACAGATGCAATAATGTTTTTGTACTGGAATGCAATATCTCCTTCCTCTCAGAATAATGTTTGCCATTTAAACCAAAATCATCTGTTTTGGTGTCATCTATCCACAAAATATTTTTCCATTGGTTTTCTGACTTGTCCACATATTTTTTTGCAGACTGCAAACAGCAGCAATATTTTTGGAGAAGAGGAGCAGATCATGTAATCTTGCCATTAGTGTTATGAAAGCCTGCATGAAGATCTCATTTGTGAAACATGCTTTAGGCAGTTTGTGTTTGGGCCATCTGGGAAAGGATGGCTTTCCATCACGGATGGAGCAATGAATTCTCAATCATACCAGCAAATTCTAAAGGAAGATCCAGCCACGTGTCTGTTAACTGAATCTCAAGAGACCATGGGTCTTGGAGCAACACATCAATCTTAAGCATGTAATTTGTGCTACCAAAGAATGGATAAATAGGAACAAATTGGATGTTTTGGAATAGTCATCCCAAAATCTTGGGCCCTCATTTATCAACCCTGCTTATGCACAGATGTGTGCATACTGAGTGCATGCAATCATTCCTACACAAATTGTGGGATTCATCAACTTATATTTGTACTTAAAGTGTGTAAATATAAGCACAGCTCTGACCATGCTTACCACAGAAACTAGTGGTTGAACAGATAAATGCAACTGTAAATATGCATTTTGAGTCATAGCATGCAATCCCAACATATTAATTATTACTCAGTTAGTGATTACGTGTAGTTATGTAAATTTGTCCTTTAACCTGTCGTATTAAGAGACAGGCATCAATTTTGCTACAGTGGCAAAAAAGTGTTTTATTTATTTGCATCAGTGCATTGAGGTGAGGTTTGTTAACTGGTTCTTTATTTCATTTATTGCTTTGATCCATTTGATTTTGTGGAACCACATCAGTCAGCCCCTTCTGCTCCCAGTGCACAGACAGAACCGGAACCGGCTCCAGGATGCAGGATGACCCTGGCTCCTCCGTGATCACGGGACTGAAAGCAGTTTCTGAGTTTGAGAAAATATATTTTCACATTTTTGTTAAATGATGTTTAATCTACATGTTCATGTCACTGCGTTACTCATTTGTCATTTAAAATGTGTTATCTTTCACAATGAGATAAATGTCCATTCATTTCATGGTTAGTCTGTCATTTAAAATTATTTACACATCTAAATAAAAAGTTTTCAGACGGTGATGCGTTTCTTTTGCCATCAGTCTGGATGATGGATGGTCCACCTTGTTCTGTGGGTTCACACAGAACGTCACTATCTCTGTGCATAATGATGCCACAGAGAGCTGTATCTCTGATGATGCTGGTGTCCACAGCAGCGATGCATGACTCCAGTGGCGTCAGTTCTGTTCTCCTCTGGTTGCAGAGGGTCTCCCTTGACGCTTTTTGGCGCAGTTTGAGATTAAACTGTTTCTTTTTCATTTTGGCTGAAGATCTCACTGATCTTATGGCATTAACTGCACTTGTTAACTTTTCCATTTTTTTCTCTTGTTAGTTCTACCTGATATGAGTGAACTAAATAGCAGCTTTTGGTTTACTTCAACCTCAGCAACAAGCACCTTGATCTCTGATTCAGAAAAGTTTTCTTTTTTAGTCTCTCTGTCGTTATTGCGGCGAGAGACAAGCAATTTCCGCGTCATTTTTAAAGGGATCTTCAGTCGCCATATGTGGTTAACTGAGGGCGTTTCCAAATGCAAATGACCACCAGCGGGAACAAGCAAGGTGATTACGAACATGTGGGATTTACCAATACTAATTACTGATGTGCTTAAGAATGTTTGTTTGATAAGTACAAATTTTTTTGTACTCTAAATTTCAGTCGGAAGTCAGAATTTAGTACCTTTCCAATGCGCTGATGATAACACAGAAGGTTCACATACTTTTACCACTGACAGATTTGTAATATTGGATCATTTGCCATATGTAATGTGTACTTTGCTCTCATTTGTTTAATTAGGTTTTCCTATCTACTCCTAGGACTTGAGATAAAATAGAGAATTGTAACGAGTTCACAAACTTTGTAGCACTGTTGCATAAGGGACATCTTTCAAGTGGAATTCACTTCATGATGTCAGCAGAGTGCAACAGATGTATGTCGCCATCTCATCTATGCAGCCATACACAGAATTCAAGAAAAACTTAATTCTCAGATTTAGCATAGGTCTCAGTGCTACTGACATGGCAAGCCGATTATGTAAGCGTTCTGATCTTCTCAGTCAAACGTGATTTGTGGGCAGCCATTGATTACTGTCATCTTTATTCACCTCGTTGGTTTTTAAACTCTGGGAAGCCAGTTCAAAATGTTACATAACCATGTTCTCTGTAGAATATGCATCATTCACTAAACTGCTCATTAGGCATATATGTGCTGCTGCTGCGTATGCCTGACGTAGGCTGCCGTTCTATAAAATTGCAAGATAACATGATGCTATTAGTAGACTGGCTGTAGATTTGACTCTTGTCTTCTGACGTAGTACCTGCAGGGTGTATAGTCAATACTTTGTTTTAGCAGTTGGCATTGGCTTAGCAACTCTGTAAATCTGTAAGAATTTTAAATTTTGTGTAGTTATTGTTGTACAGTAGTTATCGTAGTTGGCATAGGTCACCTTTAAAATTCATACCCTGCTTTTCACTCAATTCTTAGACAACCCCAAGCTCTGTAAAATGATTATGTGAAACTTTTGCCAAGCTCCTTTTTCATACGATAGGTTGTCTCTCCTCAGATCTCCCTCTACATCTTCTGCCGGTTCTCTAGTGCTATTACCCTGCATTCCCACAGTGGGATTGTGGGTAATCTGTGTATAGTTTAAAGAGACTCAATGAGGTATCAAAGGGAGGAGGCATTTGTTTTCACCCACATCATCTCTTCATGTCACACACATCAGAAATGTTTTTGTTGCTCTGTTTCACACGTGTTTGACTGTATTTATTTGTGTAAGCCAACCCGTATTCCACAGCAGAAGCAGCACACTGAAAAAGAGCCTTTTTTTAGGTACTTCACATTGACAGCCCCCTAATTAAGAAGCTGGCCTAGACAGACACTAGGCTCCTTAAGCGTCCCCTTCTGTGAGCGCTCGTCTCTTTATGGGCCAAACAGTAGGAAGGAACTTGTCTGACATGCGTGAAGAAGCTGTCTGTTTAAAACTCTACATCTCTTTTACCTCCCCCTTCTCTGCTTCTCTCCGCATCACTACAGATGGACAACAAAGGCTGGAATGGACAAAAGGCGTCTTTTTCTGAAGCAACAAGTAACAGTGAGTATTCGCACGTCTCCCTGTGTCTCTGCTCATTTCCTTCTCCACCTCCTCCTCTGTCTCTCCATCTCTCTCTCCATCCTGCAGGTGGTTTTAACTGCTGAGATGGCCCAGCGTTTAATCTCTGTGACTGGTCAATGGGTTTCTGACTGTCAGCTTAAACGGCCGTGCGTCCTCGTGGGGAGCCTGCGAATTCAGTTTTATTCACACAGGCTTACAGGGCCGGCACACTGGGGCCCTCCGGGGAGTCCCCCCACTGCCTTCCTGTGCAAAAACATAGCCTTTCACTCAGGATTAGCACGCAAGCATAATGGAGCTAAGATGCACACACACATACCTAAAATACTGCACACACAGACACAAACAACACAACTGGCAAGATATATGGTTGTATGATTCGAGGATATATAAGAGATTATAGTGATTTTTTTTTTTTTTTAACTCTGCAATTTTATTTAATTATATCTACAAAATAAAATAATTGCCATACAAAAATGACTGCTTTGTCATGTAACTTTTTATTTTAAGAATTTTCTTTTTGCTTCAATGCAGAAAATGTGTCATAAGTTTTAAGCTCACTGCCTTTGACCCATTAAGCAATTCTGGATTTCTTGCCTTTCCATGACAAGTGAGCCAGAATTTCAGAAGTTTGTTCTTTCTAGTGCATTGAAACTAGTGTTATACAGTATATGTTTAACACTGTGGGGGAGTGACAAATTATGGGCCTGGCCTTTTATCAGGGGCAATTATTTGTATCAGAGTTCTATTTCATGTCAAAAAAAAGAATTAAAAAGTACGCTACTTTGACTCTACTGCAGCTCTGTATCCCCTTCTGGTGTGTTGTTAATCACCGCTTTGCCTCCCCTAGGGCATACTCTCACTAGTCAATCATGCCGTGCACAAGCGGGTTTCGCACCTAAAGCGTGGATATTCTTAGTAGTGTGAGTGCTCTGATTCACACTGTAGTGTGGCACACTTCCCTGGTCCACTGAGGTTGGAAGAGGTGGGTATCGGTGCAGAATGGTTGCTTACACATGTGGACACACCATAGACTTTATAGATAAACCTGATTTCCTGCTGCCTCTGCATGTGGTAAGCACAGTTAAACTAAAAATTGCTACCTTACATAGTGGTTAAATTCAGTACAAGTCTGTATGGGACCAAAAATGACAAACATAGGCCACAGTCAATAAAATCATATATCTGGTACTGTAATGTGATCTACATATGTACAGATGTGTCCATACCGCAGCATGCTCGGAGTTGGGCCAGCCTGAGTGCGGACCAGTGGGAGATTATGGAAAGGAAAAAAATACTCTTCTGCAGTTCTCGGCCAGTTGGCCATGGTGTGAATGTGCCCTAAATGTCCCGCCCATAACACTGTCCAATTGGTTGCATGTTACACAAGTAATAGCTAAGTGACGTGAAAGCCTATGCCACAGGAAAAGAGGAGAGAGAATCTAAAGCAGAGTTAGCAGGGCTCACACTGGAGGGTAGGGAAGCAGGAATTTCTGAAGTCATCCACAATGATGTCACAAAATATTTCTTATTTAGGAAATACTTCTATAATGACAGTTTCCCAATTATTCCAGAGAAAATTGCTATATAATGATGTTGCGATGTAAGTCTGCAGTGTTAACACTAAGTGCAGTGGGGGAGCAGGGGCAACTGTGCTTCGGTGTGTCTCAAGCTAAATGGCCCTAGTGTGAATGCGTCCAAACATTGAGGCCAATATAGCATGTATTTATATAAGCGTCGGCACGGCAAAAGAAGCATTATCATCCATATGAAATTGTGTTTTCGCTGTAAATGTAATGTTAGCTGACCATATCATCGAGTCTCTTACAGCGAATTTGAATAAATTAACAAGCGTCCATAAATGAATTTGCTGGTTCATTATTTAAACGGATAACTGGGAAAAAAATTAAAAGCTTTGACATTGTTTCTTTGCCCTCAGTGCGTAAGAGCTGATCATAATCTCAGTCTTATCCCATTATCTGACATAATAGCTATGTTGCTGAAATGTCTTTAAGCTCTTTATTGTAATTTTAAAGATGAGGTAAATTGCCAGAATAAAACTAATACATAAAGGAAGAATATCTAAGGTGTTTGTTAATCCAAGAGTAAATAAGACATACATGACTGTTACGTGCTCATTACTCCATGTAATTTTGGAGGCAAACATTACTATTACTATAGTACTTGTAATAATATGTTTTGACTGAAATTATTTAATTTACCATTAGCTTATCAAATCAGATGGAAATGGAAACGCGTCTGAAAGGCAGACTCTCCTTAGTCATCATTTTAGCTGGAGCAAATCATCGAGTTGTGGAGATTTGTATCTCTAGACAAATTCAGCATTTTTTAATGATGGATTTATGTATGAGTTTACATGGGAATATGGTGGCCTTATGGGACATCTCATTTTATAGACAGGGTGGGACTCAAAGGGCCCTTCACCGAAAAAGCGTCAGGATGCAATTTTGTAGGAAACAGCTGGTCTCTATCAGCTGTAGCTGTTGTGCAGTTGGCTGTCTTGTCTTGTAATCAAAATAAAAACAGTGAAAAAGCCTTTCCCTCTGTGAAGTCTAAACGCTATTTCAAGACTTCACATTCTATTTTCAGTTAGTTGTCTAAACTTTGGAATCTGGCAGAAATTGTAATTTTCCATTTATTCCTCATGGTCTGGGAGTTAAGTTATTCTTCATTTCATGTATCATAAGTTACACTGAATTCATAATACGTTGCTTAAGCAGTTCTACAGGCATTGTAATATCCGAGCTATATTTATTGTGATGTATCAGACAGCTTGAAAGGACATACTGCGAGTACTTTGACTCTGTGTGCCAACAAAGTAATGCCAGCAGCTTAAGAAAGAGCAGTTTAGGGGACAAATGAATAGTCTGTGAGATGTGGAGCAGCAGAAGGGAAAAGATACAGATACCCTGATTAAATTTGAATGTGCTGTTGTCACATTACGGTAGTCTATTGGAAATGTCTTCCAATGCATGGGGTATCCAGCTCTACAGTCTTGAGAGGGAATGGACGTGGTGTTTCAGTTTTCTCATGCAAAACAATACAAAGTAGACTGGTAAGACTAATCAATAGGAATTGTGTTTGTTCATTGCTTGTCCAGACTCAAAATATAGAATCCAGATGAGAAGTGACTGAGCCTCTGACACAACCCTTATAATGGTCATATCTGTGATTTAGTCCAATTTTCTCTGTGGTTTTTCATCTAAATTATGTTTATGGATAAATGATTACACGTTTGTGTAAACAGTTTGGGTGCTTGTGGATTGTATGGTAGCCCAAGATGCTGGAATTGTTCACTACCTCCGGAGCAGAGCCCCCCGGGCAACAAAGTCTTCCTTATTTGGTGATTATTCCCATTGTTGGCGTGGAGTGAGCCTTTGGTCTTGTGCCATTCCCACTCATAGTTTATCTCACACTCAGCATGAGGCTTAACAATCTGCTAATTAGCTCTTTAAGTTTCCCAAATTGCACAGCATTCATACAGAGCTGATGTCTGAATAATGTTTATCACATAAACACTATTTACAACTCAAACAGATACAGCTGGTCTCAGTTTTGTGTTTGTGCTGTAATGCTGACTGGAAGATGTTTCTGCTTTCTCTGTTGTTTTGATTCGTCGTAGTTTGTTGAATAGGAGTGTAGATAACTACATTACTTTCCACAACTGCAGTGATCTCAGTAAGAAATGAGTGTGCCTGCTGCAACATTTATTTTATGGAATTAAAAAAAGTGATAATTGTAGTTTGTTGTGTAGTTTTTATAGAGTAAATTCATTGGGAAAAACAGAGAAGTGTTGGAAGTTTAAATTGCACAAATTGCTTTCATTGTAAAGTTCCTTGATGCTATCAAATATAGTTTTTCGGGGAAGTTTGATGTTTTGGCTCGACTTTATATGGTAGCACCTGTGGTTACTGGTGTTAATGTCGTTCTAATATTACAGGTCAGTAAGTTCTTATTCAACTTATCCCAGGGCAAGAGCAAATACGTACATTATTTATCTCATGTTGTTTACAAAGAAAGCTAAAGAGGGCTAATTGCCTTGTATCTGATTTTTTTTTTTTTTTGCATTACATGAAGTGCACATCAACCTTCTTGTTTTCTGCAAGATCGTGCTACTTCTGCAAGGTGTTCAGTGAAGTGTCAAACAGCAGCTACACCCAACATAAAGTGGCAGAATGGGAGAAAATTGGTTTACAAGTTTGTTTATTGCTCTTTAACTTTAAAGAGCAGTAAATACAAGGAACTACAGGGAAGAGATTCTTTCCATGTTCCTTCATGCAGGTCTCACTGGCTCTGGAGCTACATCTTTCTGTTGTGTGGTTGCTGATCATAAGCCTCTCCGGTGTCCTAACCTCAACCATTCGAGACACCTGGTCACCTATGCTTCTGCTGGAGGGTTTTCTCTTCCATTAAAGCAAGTTTTTTTTTCTCCTCCTGTCACCTTAGACCTACTCTTGGAAGTTCTGCTGGGTTTACTGTCTCTATTGTTTTTTAAGGCTTCAGTCTTGAGTTCTGAAGCACCTAGAGATAATTTTTGATTATGGTTGGCACTGTATAAATCCAATTGAATTGAACTGAATTGACTTGAATTTAATGTTGTTGTATGTAAAGCTATCTCTTGCACCCTGAGACACTCATTGTGGGTTTGAGTCTGTGGTTCGGTCCTTTGTCCTATGCAAGCTGTGGGATGCGGGGCTCCAACAAACAAGGTGGCTAAGACACAATAAAAGAGAGTGGGGAAGAAAAAGGAGTAAGAAGAGAGTGATTTTTCTCCCTTCTATTCCCATGGGTATTGCAGCAGGGCTTTTCACTTGAGTTGCCACATTTCATTTCCTGCTGTGCATGTGTGTGTGTGTCTGTGTGCGTGCATATGTGTGCTTTGCGTTGTCTGCATGTGTGAACTATGTGAAGGTCTTGCTCCACTGTGGTGATTTATAGCGGCGGGCTCCAGCCCTATCTGTTTTCGATCAGTCTCATGCTTGGCTCTGGCTTCCCTCCAGCGCTCCCCTGGCCCACCGGACGCCGAGACTGGGTGGGACCCCTCCAAAACTGCCTGGAACAAGCACCACAAACACACTCACTCATTTCATTTCTCAGCTTCACTTTGTCCCTTTCTGCTCCTCCACTGCACTCTTCTTTCTTTGACTTGATCCCACTTTATGTACACAATTTTACAATCTCTCTCCAACATCCTCACGCACAAATGCATTCTGTTACTTGTACTTCACTCTCACTCTCTCTCCTCCTCACTCTCGCTCTTTTCTTGCTCTCACGCTCTTGCTTGCCATGTAACACCAGCTTTGAGCGCTCAGTCACATGCAAACATGCCATCATCTTCACATGCACACTTACACACACACAGGCTGCAATCGCACACAAATAGATTACATGTAAAACCCCTAAATACTCTGTCCAGAGCTAACGTCATGCATACTAACACCTTTTATTTTTTTAATGACGCTACAGAATGTACAGGCCTCTGAGTTTCACTTGTGTAAATTCAAATTAAAGTTGTCATCATGATTGGGAGAGGGAAAAATCCTAGATGTTGTCATTCTTGGCTTGGGTCAGTTTGTTGTAGTATGAGTAATAGGACCTGGATTTCATTGTTGTTTCCTTAATCCTTTCTGGAAGGGAACGTAAACTCCATTGTTCATAATGGGAAATGCTGTCTATATCTTTCCAGAAAACTTACACAATAAAAAGGTAGGAATAGTTAAAAAGGCTGGCTATATAGAACTCCATGTCTGTGTCTGTGTGTGTGTGTGTGTGTTGGTTAGGTTAACTCAAACAGGAAGTGGCCTGTCAGTCATGCGCTCACTCCAGCGCTTTCTCCCAGCTGTTGGACGGTACACACACATAAACAAGCACACAGACATAAGCATAGACACACAGCTGGTCTTCCTGTCTCTGGTGACCTTGGCTGGGCTTTGGAGGCTCTGCATGGTTTTCACATCCACTCATCCCCACCTCCTCTTCTGGCTCCCAGCTCATCTCTCTCTTTTATCTTGTTTGTTCTCTCTTCTCATGTCTCCAATTTTCCCTTTTTTCACATTTGATATTCCCTCTCACTCGCACCATAGCCACAATGTGATGAAATAGGAACCTTAACCCAGTGGTCTTTCCTCTTCCACCTGTCATGACCATTTTGGGACAGTGATGTCAGAGTGCAAGAAGCCAACATAAACTAATGAGATCTATCCAAATGGTCTGGATCGGAACATAGTCTTGGAGCACATTTATTCTGACTTGGCTAAAACCACATGATGTCTGGATGGAGCTGCGTCCTGTTAAAGAAAAGCCGGTCAGACAACAAAAGTGCACCGGCACCTCCGATCCAACTCAACTCTTAGGACATTTCCTCAAGTCACAGAGATCTCATAACAATCTGAGTTTGAAGAAGGGATAAATGTAAAGCATGATGCTGGTTCCTGACAATGCTGTTTCCCATCATCTACCAATTATTAAGTTGTAGCTTCTTTGTTGATATTGATGGATCCGCCGTTTTTGTCTAAGTGTTTGTTTTTCAGCGCTAGAAAGAAAGAGGCTATGTCTGTTTCCCAGCAGACACTTTGATAGTGCTCGGAACTGCCAAACCACATGAAACTGTCATCTACGTTTGGTGATGGAATGCCACTTTGGGAGCCAACACACACTTGTGTACTCACTCAAGTGGACACACAGATGGATAAACACACCCTGGTATTGTCTTGTAGTGAATGTGGAAAAAAATTACAGCATATTTACAGCAATTAAGACCCATGATAACCCATTCTCTATCTTTTCACTCAAAAATGTCCAACCTTTTTAATGACAAATTGTGCCATCTATCTTTTCATCTGCCCGTTAATCCAACCTTTATTTATTCATCTCTTTCTTAACTGCTCTTTAAATTGTGGAACAATATGAAAGATGAATTTAAACATTGTCATAATATAAATCAGTTTAAATGTTTATTTAAAAAGAATGTTTTTGCACAATATCAAATTGAGGACATCGGATGAGATTGTGAGAAATTTACAGATATT
>JAQQAE010001112.1:0-27264 GCA_029823295.1 Pseudamia nigra
TGATGTGAAAAAGGAGCGTGAAAAAAGCGAGGATACCGAGAAAATTACGTAGCACAAACACAAACACTCTACACTACACGACTGGAGACAATATGACGGACGAGACGCAGGCGTCGTAAAGTCGAATTTGACGTAGGCCAAGTACCGCGTAACCCGAGAGCTGCCTGTACTTGAAATTCTTTAATACACAAGTCGCTCCGATGTATTTGTCGCTCCCCTAGCCAGACTATGCAAAAAGCCGCGACTTGTAATCTGGAAAATATGGTATTTTGTTGATATTTGTTGCTTAATTTGTTCATTTTTACTAATTCTGTTTTTTATTTTGTGGTTTTCTTTATATTGTTGCATATTTTATTGATTTTTTAAATTCAATTTTTTTATTATATTGTTTATTTTTGTTAATGTAAGTAATTATTTTCTTCTTTTTTCTATTTTTTTTTCATTTATATTTATGTTAATTTTACAATTTTCTTGACAGCTTTTCAGTTTTGTTAATTTTCTAGATTATTCCATTACTACTCATTCATTTTTTTCTCATTTTGTTGCATATTTTGTTCATTTTATTAATTTTTGCTCATTTTTTAAATTTCATTGATCATTTTGTTAATTTCTTCTGCCTTTTTTAAATTGTACTCAATGAGGTGGAGCAGAATGTAACTAAATAGAAGTATATTTGCAAATGTAACTGAGTAAGAGTGAAAAGTATTTTGCAAAACAGCTACTTTCTAAAGTATATATTACAGGTGAAACTACTCAAGTACATGTAAAGGAGTAAATGTACTATGTGTAATGTCAACTACAGTATAACAATGCAAATAAGAAGCAAGTTAAGAGGATAGTTGACGTAATTAGACTAGCTTGCTCTAAAGCTAAATAACTATTGATAATATTAGTATTAATTAAGCAGCAATGAAAACTTTGCATTGCATTGTCCAATTAAAGAAAATGGGATAATAATAATAATTCCAAGAAAATATTTAAATTTGGTATGTTTTTTGAGTGGAAGTCTGTTGAAGTCAACATTTTTTAAGAGCTAGCATCTAATGCCAATGATATTATACAACTTCCACTTTAGCCTCAGTTTGAAGTGGATTTTGCTGCCCCTTTTTATTATCGTATCCTATATGTAGTCAGTATTAAAACACTACTTATCTCTAGTACTTGAACTTGGCCTAGCTTTCAAATGATCTCATGATTCAAGGCAACACAGATGCTCAATGCATTTTTAATGAATAGAAATTACATGACAGCTACAGTAACTGCTATAACAGAAGCCACAAAAAAGGACTGAAATAGGGATGTAATGTACAACACTAGGCTCAGTGTTCGCTTTCTAAATGAAATCTGGAAATGCAATATATAGTAGCAGCTCACACTTTTCAATAATCTCTTAAATCAGTTGCTTTAAAGGTATCATGTCACAGCCTTAATGAGGCTCATTGAGGAAAATCCATCCAAAGCAACCAGTCATTCTGGATCTAAAGGTAAACACCAAATCCCCCATGTATTTCTTCTCTTTTAAACTAGAATGAAAACAATATAATGAAAACAAAGGCCTCCCTTATTTCACTGAATGACATAAGGAAACCACAAAGTCCCACTGCAGCGCCAGTGTCTCAGGCCAAAGTGAAGCCTGAAGTTTTTGTCAAGATGATACAACTTCCCCCTTACAGTCCAAAAAAAAAAAGCGTATTGTGGGATTTACAAAAGAAATGATCAAGAAATGCTCTAGTGAGTAAACAGCTGTTGCTCGAGAACTCAGACAGTGTGACATGAGGGTGTCACAGGATGATGAGATTGTCTGGATTATGTAAAGTGATGTGAAGTAAGTGGTTACACACAATTGTAATTATGTTTGTGGTGTCTGCTTGAGTGTGGAGGTAAATGTGTGTAAGGAGTCTTAAATAAAGGCATTAAATGTGTATAAGGAGCCTTTATTGAGAAAAAGCACAAGATTTGACTCACACAGGCTGTGCATTTGTCTCAGCCCTCTTTTATTCCTCCCACTTGAATATTTTCTCTCTTCTGAAGGGCAAAAGGAAATGTGCTCAGCCCCTCTATACTCAAAACTATTTTGTTTCCTCCTACCATCTTTTGCTGTATTAATAATTGGATAACTTGAATCCCAGTTGAGGACCATTAACTGTTCATTGGGTTCCACTTGATTGATCACTTCAAACACAGCTGACCTCAGCCGGGTGTTTCAGGCTCTACACCTCACCAGCAGAACAGAACCCGCAAAGCACCTCATGCACACATGCATATTAACCAGACCACCAGCGCACAGTGCATAGCACCCTCTGACTGTGGTCCTCACTGAAGCCCACCCCACCCATCAGGATCAATGCAGGTCTTTATTAGCTTCTGGCTAAGAGTACAGGCTGTGTAAGAGGACCCTGCCAGTTCTGGCCTCACACCTCCTGAAATCCACCACTGGGCTGTATAAACATGGATCTGTGAGTGTGAGTATATGTGAGTATGTGTAAGCGTCCCTGTCCATACAGATGTAAAGATAGCATGGGGCTGTTATTAGGAACAAAGGAGAAACTCAACTCCCAAAAAAAGTGGATTCAATATTTAACTGGAAGTTGCTCTCATGTTACTGATGAAGACATCACAGAAGGCGCTAGAATGTTAGTACCGTGATGGAAAAAATTGACACACCTGTCTCGCTACTGTGTCGGCCACAATGGTTTGTGAGATACCATAATGTAGAACCGAAGACATTTTTGCACCACCTAAACTACTAGATCAATGCATGTGGAGACACTGAACAACTCACGTCAACGTGCTCAAACCTAATACCAAGCACATTCAACCGCTGGTTAAACTTATACTCTATAGTTGTGTGAAATTATGTTTTAGTGAAAACATTTGTGTGGGATGGCCTCCTCACCCTCCAGCACACTTTTGCCTAACATTTCCACAGTTAAAGAAAAAGCTTTAACCCAGACATTGTCTAAGTCCTCCAAAACCCCGATAATGGACTGCAATGACATAAAGCCGCTGCAATAAAATGCAGTTGGGATGGCATATTTTTGTAAGCCAACTGGGAAG
This sequence comes from Pseudamia nigra, assembly GCA_029823295.1. Classification (NCBI taxonomy): domain Eukaryota; kingdom Metazoa; phylum Chordata; class Actinopteri; order Kurtiformes; family Apogonidae; genus Pseudamia; species Pseudamia nigra. The sequence goes on from JAQQAE010001112.1 coordinate 3,058, forward strand.
TTAGCATTGTGTCAGGCTCAAAACACCAAATTTGGATGTTGTTATTGTAGGAAAATAAGCTCTGTGGTGAACAAAAGTGTACATGCTGAACTGAGCTCATATCATCCTTTTATTTCGATTTTTGCAACATAATTACAGTCACTATACCAAACTCCTAATGTTACGCTACAGAGAAGTACACCATAACTTCAACATCACCACAACTATGCATCCAGCTGTAACTTGACTTCAGATACTTGCCTCTTTTTCAATTCAAATTCAATTCTATTGTGTTTATACAGCATCAGTCACTGATCTAAGATGGAACATTATCTTTTGGACTCTGCTTCACTAATGCCAAAGACTACATGGAGCGCAAACTCTACAGAAACTCAGAGAACAAGCCTGACCCGAACCAGCTTGTGAATTGAGCATAATGAGGATCTAAACGCAGATTAGTGAGTAAGAGATTTGATATGATGCTGTTTAATATCACAAATCCCAATGTAGTGTTATTTTGCCATTTAAAAGCTTCAAAATACCCACATGCGGTTTTGTTTATGCTGCAGATTAAAAAATTTAAATCTTTGAAGCTTGTCCTAACTACAAACCTTGTTTCAGATATGCAAGAAAAACCCACTGACTTTGACCCAAGGGAACTTTAAGTGCAAAAGACAAACTCCTTTTCAGTTTTAACACCGAATCCAGCCAAAAAATACATACACTACATTCACTTTCAAAGCCTTTCCATGCAGTTCCAAGTAGGATTGTTGAATAAATAATGAAGCCTGACGAGCACAAGCATGTGATAAGTTGGGCTCTTACTACGGCTACATCTGTGCAGTCATAATCAGTCTGCTTTTTTAGTATGAAACACATAAAAGAAACTATTCGGCTGCTGACGAGCACCCACGGGACCATGTAAAAACTGTGAGAAAACGAAATGATATGTCCCACCAGAGTAGTGTACCATGGACCCATGCCAGCACCTTATGAAAGTCCATATGAGCCAACTGAGAGCTGCACGGGTCAAACCAAACCAGAATATTTGGATATCTGGGATGTGTCAAATACAGGGAAAATAAAAAGTGGACTACTGGGATAACAATCAGTAATATTTCATTTCATTTCATGTTACTGGATGGCTGTTTTGTTTGCGTCAGATACAGACTGTTCGTGTATTATTTGATTTTTGCAATTTGACATGAAATGAATAAGAAACAGTCAGAGTTACATGAGTGAGAACATTCTCTTTACCAGGTCAATCAATTAGTAACAAGCCAACATACAGTATCAAAGTAAAGTCAAAGTAAAGGGAATGTGAGGTACTCGGCCCGAAAATGCTGCCAATACCACTTCAGTGCTGCTTGGAATTGGTTTTGTCTTTTCTTTCTTAAAATTGTTGATTTCTACTGAACAGTTGAACACTGTGTTCCAAAATGATATTCCCCTATTTTGTGTTTTGATGGTGGAGAATGTGGTGTCATACAATGTTCCAGTCCATCCACTGAGCCTTCATACCCCAAACACAAGGGCAAAATCCTATAAGAGTCCATTCTCAAAAGATTTAATACACCATCTGTTTCTAAACTTTCCAGAAACAAATACTTGTCAAAACTGACAGCCTATGTTTCCATTAAAATATCAGAAATAATAAATGGATTATATATCATCATTACCTGAAGCATGCCTGATTTTGCACAGTGGATGAACTTGGGTGTGCTGTTGGATTTATGCGCTAATTATCTTGTGATCCAACATGGCTGTGCAGATGTGTTTGTTAAATATCAAGGAAAGAATGGAGACAGAGGCACGATTTACACCAAAAATTGCATCTTGATTCAATAATCAAACTTTGTTCACTGAAGACATCAAAACAAAAAAGACAGAAATGAGACACTGCAGATCTGCAATTGGGCACAATTAGCAGTAATATAACGGCTGCAGTGTTTCTAAAAGGAAGGCAACTCAGTACAGGCTATAATGAATTTTCTAGAAGAATGACAAATTGGCTTGCTTTCACAACACAGAATTCTCTCCAGAGATATGCAAAGTCACATATGCTCATTATGGCCACATGCACACTGACATTACACTACTATTCAGAATATGGCAACCTGCAGAATTTGATAGGGGTCATGTAAACCTTATACAGTATTCTGTTTGAATATTCTCAATGAGGTATAACTCTGAGGGGAGAATTTTCAATTTTAACACATGGGATATGCTGGACACTGCACATGAACACAGCACACTCTGAATGTTCTTCAGGTGGGGGGGAGCCTAACACAAAAAGTCACAATTTCTTGTCTTAAAGAGGAACACGCCTACCTGTAAACATATCAAGCGGGTAAATTATTATAAATTATAATAATAAATAATAATTGGATAAACGGGTTACTGAATGTGCACAATTATTGTAGTGCAGACTTTTTAAATAGAGTAGTTGAAGGAATGACAATGGGACACTTTTGTGCATGGTCACATACAGTATATCCACCACCAGCACAGCACACTGAAACAAATCAAAAAGTCTGTGTGTAAGCTTGAGTGGCATCCAGTGATAAAAATGCAGATTACGACTAACTGGATAATCCAGCACACCATCCCCTATGGTGGCTGCAAAACATATGAAAGTCCCTCATGATGCTGGCTGCATGTTGATGCTGAGCAGTGTCATTTATACATGCTGACATCCTCCACATAAAAGATGCTGAACACCAACGTTTTGTAGTGGTGTCTACAGAAAATGATCCACACTGATACTGTAAAGCAGGAGTGGGAAACCCTACGCCCTGGGGGGCTGGTGTCCTGCATGCTTTCTTACTGTCTCTGCCCTACCCACTGTGTCTTCCAGCTTATAATTGACTGAACCCACTTCATCCAGTTCATTAACAATGGGTATGGCAGAGACAGTTGGAAAACATGCAGGACACTGGCCTCCCAAGGGCTGGAATTGCCCACCCCCGCTAAAGAATTAAAATACAGACTCAGGATCACTGTGAACCCTATCATATTACAATATTATGTACTGTAGTGATGTCCACAGTAATCCTGACTCTGTATTTTAATTCTGTTGTACACCATAGTGTGTGGAATTTCTGATTCCATTCTATCCTTCCTTGAAGTAAGTAATTTTTAACAGTTTCTTGCACAATCAATGAAAAACTGGCAATCCTCTGCCTATCCTTGTTCCTGAAGGACTGAATCTGTTCCTGGATGATCCTTCTGTGTCAAATCATGCTTAAAATCGCCTTTATGCATTAATGTAGCCTGTTGCTCACATTGTTTTACAAAGACTTTAACAAATTTTCAGCCCTATACCTGCCACTGACTGATCTTTTTTACCCCAGCCAAAGAGATTATGTTTTTGTCTGTGTTAGTTTATCTATTTACAACATAATTGGAAATTTAAGAATGGAATTAGTTGAACTTTTCAGGATAGATCAGAAATGACATATTGTAAAGACAATTATATTCTGGGAGTGATCTAGATCATCATCTGGATCCAGTAGATTTTTAAAGCATTCCTCATCATTGTGAGGAAAGACCATATTCATAAATTGTCCTTGTAACGCCACAAATAACACCCATAAAACATATCACCATAATAGATTCTATCACACCATAATCACAAGATATGGGCAATATTGCGGATATAGTAATCCAGAATGCTTATTCTTACAGGGGTCAAGGAAAAATAGCTACTGTAAGGTAGTAAATAAAGCTATAGACATGTAACTGACTGCAACTGTAGTGGGAAGTCTGCTGATTCAATAATGTGCCCACATATTTGATGCAGCGTCAACATTTACAGAGCTAGATCCAGAAGAAAACAACAAACGTGAAGAGAAACTAAACTGCTGTGGCGGAGGTCTGCTCTCTCTGAGCGCTTTCTAGTTTGGGATGCGTTGCAGACCCAAAACTGAGAAATGACTTTATATTTTCAAATAAGTAAACACTGTAAATACAAGAACTGGAAAAAGCATGGAGAATGCTGCGGTCATACTGTTTACAATAAATACACATCGAAGTAAAGCTGCATTATTATTATTAATGCACAAATTTCCACCTGGCTGAACTTTTTCAGAACTGGAGTATTTGAATGTGTTAAACATATCTGAATATTAGATTTGATTATATTCCATTTCTGCAATTAAATGTTACACAGTGGACTTTTAGTCTAACTATGCATGCGCACAGGAATGCTTGTGGAACACATTAGCAGGCCTGTTTCTGAATATTTTGTGTATGTAAACACAGGCTGTAACATTATCTCATATTTCCACTACAGCTGTTCTGTGCATCATCCAGATTGATAACCAAAACCCAGGTAAATGTGAGACAGAGGATAATATTGAACCAAAGAGTTTGGCAGCTGAGAGAGAAAAAGGAAAAGGAGAGTAAATCTGTCCAAACTTGGAGCAGGACAGGTAGCATATGCCTTATAGATACAGGAGTCAAGTCAGTATTTCCTCCTTAAAACCTAATGACACAGATAATGTAGAAAGGAGGGCATCCCTTTTATTATGTTATCTCTTTCACTTCCTCTCTCTGATTTTCCTCCCCTGTGCTGTCAACACCCCTCCGCTGTCTTGACACTAATCACAATCAGGGTTACTCCCTGTTCAGGTCCAATCTGTTTGATTGATTTCATCAGGGCTCCGATATTTTTTATTATGAAAACCAGATCTCCTCTTTTCCCTCTCTTATCTCTGCCGTGCAGTCATCAGGAGGTGATCAGACACACAATGGAATGTTCCAGTGAGTACAAGACAAGATATAATGACAAATATCAAGGAGAGCTGCAGACGATATTGTCGGTGTGGGACATTTAAGTATCACTGTTGAACAATACAGCTATCTGATATTAAATTTGGATAGGACCTGAATGCTAGGGATTAGAGGGACAGTCAAGGAATTCTTTGTTGGAGTAAACACAAAAAAATCAGGGCAAATTTATGGTGAATGGGCTGTAAAAATGTCTGGTCTGCTCTCTATAATGTCAGATTTGAGCGCTGTTCATCAGGATGGAGGAAAAACCTCAAGTGCATTTTATGAAACAAATATTCAGATAATTGTGAAGTGTTGAATGAACTCCATTTCCTTGTTCACCTGCCTCATGGAATTCCTGTAGCGCTGCCAAGAGCCAATAAAACAGCACATTCAACCTTTGTGAGGCTAGACGCAATAATAACCTCCTCATTATGCATCATGACTGAAATTAAGGGAGAATAATGAATAACTCCAAGGAGTATTTTGCAGGTTTTTTTGAATACTGGCATCTGTGCTTAGTGCTGTAATCAGATCATATCAGTGTATTGACCAAGATGGAGCACGGTTTGATAAGGCGGAGCGGGACTACATTAGTCCACATGCATCTAATTGTTTATTACGGGCTGATTCTCAGGATCAGATATGTGTTTATCTGCGACCTGGCAGCCAGAAGAAGGGGACATTCTTGAGAGTCTGGAGTTAGTTTAGATTGATGGGCCCTTGCTTAGATAATCACCAGACCAAAGGATGGCTGAAGCAGCTTCTTTGTCTCCTCTTGGCAGCTGGAAGGGACGGGAGGATTGGTGGGAGGAATATGAGAGTTGAGTGGAATAAAAGTTACACCACAGACATGAGAATGAGACACATCCTTGGACAGTAGAAAAGCAGCAGGGGAGGATGGAGCAGTGGCAGAGGCCTGCCTTCTTAAACAGAGCCTATCCAGAGCAAATAAATCAAGACAGACAAAGAGATGGGTTCTGTGTCGTTACAGGCAACATGATGGGCACGTGTTTGACAAAAAGCACGTAGACCTTTCGAACAAGTAGGTGACACAGCCGCTGTGCTGTAAGTTTCCCTCTTATTTAATTACTGCACATTCATTCTAAGCACAAGAAGCCTACTGTGCAGAATGAACATGGAAAGTTAATAAAGAAGACGGAATGAAAGGTAACCCTTCGTGAATGCAGAATCAGTCCTTCCAGTAAACCTCTCCAAGGGTGGGAGTCTCTGCAATGTTATTACTCCAAACAAACCTAAATGACTGACCTGCCAAAATAAGGAATGACAGGGATGAAGTGGGGATTTGAGGGTGAAGTGGGTGTTGAGCTGTCTTTCACCAAATTTGTTTACAAGTTGTCAGTTGCCAAATAAGTACAAGGAGGAGCAAAAGGGGCACCTGGCCAAATGTGGTTGGAATAACTTATGTCGGCAAAGTTGACTCAACAGTGCTTTCCCTGCCCAGGAAGATGCCTCCGATCTATGCGAAAGTATTTGAGTGAGGTCATAAATGAGAACTGTGTCATTTGCTCCTAAATGCACCCTTGTTAATGATCTGTCAAGCTTTACACACAGCAGAATTTATGTTCTGTTAAACACTTGATACTTCAACAGCTTCAGTGATTTATCTGATGCAGACCGTTTTCTGTGGGCAGCTTTATTCAATCCTGCTCTATTCTGAAATAAAAGGTAGTAGGGCAGAACTTCAAGGCAGCCGGGATTAAAGCATGCCATTTTAGCTGTCAGAGTAAAAGATATTATCTGCAGTCCGATTAAAAGATTTCAGTGACTTCCACTAAACTAGGAAAAGTCCAGATCCAACAACTGACACGGCAGCTTAAGTTCATGAACCAGGAGAGACACACAGAGAGAAATAAGGAAAAAGTTGTAGACAGAAAGAGAGAAAGCTACATGGAGCTCCTCGGATGACACAGAGCAGGTCGTTGTGGGAAACCTCAGCTTCTTCATTCACTGTGGTCTGAGAACATAAAAAGCGCTACATCGTTTGATCTTCAAACTTGAATATGTGTCTCAGCTTCATAAAAAAATAACACAGCTTTGGAAACCATATTCCTCAATAATTTCCCCATTACTCCCCCCGCTTTCTACCTCTCTTTCTCTCCTTTTTCCTTCCATTCCTCTCACGTTAGCCATTCTGTCTTTGATATCAAAGTGGAATGAAGATTAAAGTCTGGGTGAGGGGAAGAGTGGCACGGTACAGGGCAACCCGGCATTTTGCCACAGCTTAGATGGAGGTCGGTTCACACAGTTATGCACCCTCTGTCTGCCCACTTTGAGCTTGGTTCCACTGGCTGATGATGGCTGGGAAAATGGAAGGCTTTTGTATCCTCTGAACCAAGCTGACGTGTTCATCACAGAATACGATTTGACAACTCTACCTCGGTTTTCCAATCTGACCTCATGCACGACATAGTCACTCAAGCAAATTCTGCCACTATATAAACACCTTGTGGTCTTACATTTCTGGCAGCATTTCAAAGTCTGTGTCTAGCAGAAATGTGACCTTGCAAAAAATTAGCTTAACATTTCTTTGAAGTTCCAGCCCGTTCTTCATCTTTTCTATTGACATCTACCCCCCAAGCCCGTTCTCACCCCCAAGTCATCGCATGCCGCTGTTGGCAATGAGCCCTTGGTTCTGTTATCTACAACCAAGATCTTTCGATATGCAAGTTAAGTTTATCTAAATTCTTAGATGTCTGCATTGAAAGATCGGGCAGGTCACAACTCAAAGTAGGAAGTGGATGGTGTGGTTATGGCATCACACTGAGTTCAGACCCCAGGATTCCTGCTGTGTGTATTTGTACGCTCTCCTTATCTTTGTCTTTCTTATCTTAGATCTGACACTTTTCCTGTCCAAACTGCTTTTATGTTGAAACCATAACAAGACTGTAACCATGGCATAGTCTTATCATCTCTTGAAAAATTATGCTTGAGGGGTCCCTTCTGCATGAGAGGAACCCCTAGAACAACCCCACAATGCATTACAGGATGTATTGCTATCCAATCAGCCAGGACACATTCGGAGGTGGTCTGGAACACATTTGTCCACATTCTCTATTAGTCTGAACATACAGTACATTCATCCGGAGATACATGAACAACTCAGCTGGTGTGGTCTGTTTAGCATGCCTACTCTGTAATATTTAAGTGGTTTAAAGACGTCCAAACCAAACAGCTCACAATGATAAAAGTCAACATGTCGAATCGCCACGATTTCTGTCGGGACGACGTTTAGACTGAAAAATCTGGGTCTGGAACCACCACACACACATCAAGCAGATTTCCAGTTGAGTTGAGACAAGGTGAGTCGCGTTTCTCTATGTGCAGCTGGCTTTAAAGTGCAGCTGCTCTTTTTTTTTCTTGGACAATAGAGACATACAGTAGTGAATTAAAATGGAAAATAAACAACACAAGCTGCTCTGTTGAACTTTAAATTAACATGTCTGCTACATTTTATGTGAAAGGGGAGCTTGTTTATTTGCATATCAAGCAGGACAAAAAGTTAACCTGATCAGAAATGAGCACACAAGATATGTATGTAATGACAGGTCTGACCAGATGCTCTGACAGCTATACATTTGCACAGGGCCTCGGTGTGAGTAGGTGCATTTCCATCACATCAATTAAATGGACACTTTGAAAATGCACTTTTAATTTCTTGATAGAAGCACCTAAAATTTTGCAAAAGTTTGAAAATTTGCATCAAAATCTTTGTCACTTAAAAGAGGTGGGAAAGTCTGTTCTATCAAAAAAGTAAATGTGCATCAGTTGATGGAAACATGAAGCGAATAACAAATGCAAGAAATGCGGAAATGAAGTCAACCTCTAATCCCAACCGTAGCTATGCAGCTAAACTAAGGTAAGGCTACAACATGATCCATCTGTCTCCTCTGAGGAGCCCTGATCACATCCACATAAACACACAGCAATGCTCCAATAACAAGCTGCAGAGCACCCAGCTGGAGGATCAAACTTCCATGGTTTTCCTTTTTCTTCGAGTTCATAAAAACAGTAGCAGACAGCTTCAGAGTGATGCTTTGGTCCTGGACTTAAAATTTAGTGCCCCTATTTGCTTGCCTGTTATGGCCATGTGGCCATTTTGGGATTCATCTGTGTTGCGCTTAGCGCTCGTGCACACTTTGAGACCAGTCAGTTGCCTCTGGAGACTGGCCTAGGTTTAGTTTACACACACCACACTATTCTGTTTTAGGTTACTTTTGTTAGTCACATTACTTTATGGGTGCTGTTCACTACTGTGTTCTTGTTTTGTGTTAGTTACATTTAGGATAGCCACCTTGAACCTAGGTTTCTTTGTTCTGTCGTCATATCATTGAAACTAGCAGTGAACTTCAGGTAGACTCAGTTTTAATGAGTTCTCCTTTTGTTGCATTTTTTCATTGGTTTGAGCAGCACCACTGTGGCCATTGTACCCCTATTGATTTGTGCATTGTTCAGTCTTATTTGTTACACTTACTCACTAAATAGTCAATTTTTAACTATACCTGTTTCCATCAGGTTTTATGTTCCTCCCCTTTTCCCTATCGAGCCGGGGACATAACATTGCCATTGTTAAGCACCTCCTGAGATTCAGAGAGGTAGTCAATGGAACTGCACACAGATGTGTATTTCCTTTTAACAAATATCTGAATTTTTTTTTTAAATGCAATACTTCTGGGTAGAAGCCTAGTTAGTGTGTGATGAGCTGAGAGTGGGACTGCACCCTAAACAGCTGTAAGACAAAATCCACCAGAATGTGTATCTTTAATTTCTAACAGTGTGACCTGTTATGAAGCATCAGAAGGTCAATTCTTCCGCAACTCAGTCTCAAGAATCCTGTTGAGCTTACCTTTCTAGGCGTGTGATGGTTCCTATCCTACATAATGTTTTTTAAGTATTTGACAACATTTAAAGGTCCAGTTGACAATGTTGGCAAACTAGCTAGTAGCCAATTGTTCAAGGCGGACCTATGCATGGGCCTGTGTCCACAGGGAGCATTTTTAGTGCTGAGAGCATCATGTTTCCTTTCAAATCCTAGGGAACTCAGCATTTTCAGCATTCAGCACTAAAACACCCTCAGTGCAGTGTTTTTTTTTTTTTTTTTGCACTGGGTTAAGGCCATTTCAACACTCAGTCGTTTGACTAATTTGCCAATCAAGAAGGGTGGGACATAGGACAAACAGGAAACTTCTCTGCATTGTGGTGGAGGGGAAACTGACAACTTGGTTTATGATCTAACACTGAAGGATTTCCATGATTTTATAAAGAAAGTGAGCGTCCACAACATCTGTTACAGTTTGAAATGTTACTGTGTGAAAAGGATATTTTTGTGTGATTCAACCATGTACTTACGGCCAACTCATTCATGTGATTACTTCATGATTATTTGAGTATCCTTGTAAACAGTGAACTTATAAATGCATCATGTGTTGCAATGTTATTACATTTAAGGCTGTCCGCTGTACTGTATCCTTACACAGTCACTGCATGTCCTAAATCAGCTCGAATCTCTACATAGGCTTCATCTTGATAAATTAACCACAGATTTTACTTTGAATCCATTATATTCTCACTTGAAAAAAAATCTTAAACCACTATTTTGTGAGATAAATATAGTAGTATTTGACAATGTGGACCTTTCTGGAGTCATTGTCTGCCAAAACAAAAATGACCTGCACATAACCATAGCAACAAAAAATGCTGGGCGAAGTCCTGTGCAGTAGCACCTGCAGCACTAAAAACGCTCCCGGTGGCCACAGGCCCTAAATGATTAAACAGGCAACTTGCTAGTCAACACTGCTTTCAACCTCACAGTTGTCAAGCTGGTATGTCTGTTGTTTTCTTACCTGTACCAGATGTTGAAGGAATCTGAAATGCAGGCTGTCTCTCCTCAGTCATCCTGTGGTTAGATACGCTATAGATGCTAGCTCCATACTACTGTAGCTACTCGTATGACTGTTTACAACTCCGAGAGTGAGTGCGTGAGCTCATGCACCCATGAGGTTGTAAGCCATGTTGACTGGCAGGCCACCTGTCCAAACATGTACAGACCACGACAAACCATGGGTTAGGCTAAATTCCGAACATCATTGACTGGACCTTTTAATATCTCCGGTGCTCCCATGACTCCACTGAATTTAAAGTGTTTGTCATCTTCTGATCTCAAATGTAAAAGGAGAATGAATATTTTGCAAGACTGGCATCTTATGTGTTTGGCTTTCATTTATGGTCAGAATTGGGAATGAGGATAAGGACAAGCTGCCCATTTTGGTGGAAATAACTGTGTACATTTGATTTTTCTTACTGTAAAATGGTTTTCCTCAACAAGCACTATAGTCTCAACTAGAGAATTATTTACAAAAACGAAGTTCTTTCTCTGGAAAATATTACATGAAAAGAAAAACAAGTTGATGCACGCTTGAAAATCATTTCACTTCAGTTGTAGTTTTAGAATAGTAATATGTACGTTACACAACTTGGATATTTTTTTCTTGAATACAATCCAATAACTGGCTTAGCTATTACACCTCTCTCCCAGTTGTAAAAGGGACTTGAACATTTGTGATAACTATTGCTATTACTGGCTTCAAAGAAAGCAGAGAGCAATAGGGGGAGTGTTTGCACCAATGGAAAGCCTCAACCAATCCTCTAATGCTGCCAGGACACTTTCCATACCACATTCTGGCTCCTCATCATCACTGACCTCATAAAACCTTTGTAGGCATATCACTGTTGCTGGGTAAAAACCAAGGGGAAAAGAAAGTCCTGATGTTGTCTAATTGGCTGTAAAAAGGTTTCACAGAACCGTGACAAAACATGTTGCTCAAGAAAACATTCATTAGAACGTTGATTCAACAAGGATAAAATTCCTTACGTGAAGATGGCCAGTGAAAATTGTTTTTTTTTTTTGGTAACATAACCACACATATTCTAAGAATGACATCTATGTTCAGTCATCCTCCAGAAGCTATAAATTGAGTAACTCTGAGTGAACAGCAGCATTTGATTTCATCTCGGAGGATGCATACACGCTGTTTTTGTCTAAAGGTTTCCGCAGCACAAGGGCCATCTATGAGAAACAGAGAGAGCAGAGGAGATGAGGTTCGGCCTGGAGCCTCTGTTAGAGCAATTATCTTGTTTCTCAAACCTGCCATTTAATGGAAATCCTAAGCCATAGCCAAACTACACGCCTGTCTTTAGGTATGAACCTCCTCGCTGATCCACGCCCTCTTCCCCCCTTCTCTCATTCCACCAAATATTTTCATAGCACATCTGACTTCAGTGGCTCGCTATTAGTTCCACAGGTGTGGAGAGACAAACTCCATTGAAACACTCTGGGACATTCCAACGTTGCACTTGCCATGGGCTCAATTCATGTCAGCCTCCTTCAATGTGTCTCATTACATGATCCATAATTTTAGTGTCTTTTCAGTACTTGTCTGGTCTGACATCCCCCTGAACACAACCAGATACCATATTTCTGAATTATATCAATTTGATAGTTTCACAAATTTTCTCTTTGTGTGTCAGTGTGCGAGCAAGTGTGTTTATTGCTACAGTAGCTGGAAATATGCAACCAGTCATCTTGACTGTGAGCTGTTGTTGTTTTAAGCCCCCTGGAGGTCTTTGTATCACTCCTACTCAAACTGGCACAGGATACAAACTGCAACCAGATGGAAGATTTCTGCCATTGTTTTCCAGTTGAGCAATACTATACTAGCAGGCAATACAGACGGGAGGGAGGTGGGTATGAGCATCATCTAAAAAGTCTGAAATGTGTGCTCTAAGGGCATGTGGTACACAATGGTAATGGATTAAATGTCTGCTTTTTTGTCTGTTCTCTCTCTTTTTGGGCTTTTTCTAGCTCCCCTCTACTTCTCTTCTTGCAGATGCAAACATCTTTCCTTCATTTTTACTAGTGAAGTTTCAGATCACTCAAAAACAGAACAAAAAGAACCAATGCGATTGAAGGCTATCAAACAGAGATATGATAGTCTGCCCAGAGCCAGAGAAACAGCTCGCTTGCAGCCCGCAAATGACCCCGAAATCACCCTGGAGTCCCGCGTATGTAAGTTGCCCACAAAACCTCTCTTTCCTTTCAAATCACTCATCCACTGCTGAGAAAGCACAACCCCAGGCCCTGTCTGACTCTCCTCTTTAGCACGACTCCGTATGGTTTGGAAGCCGTCATGTTTATTTAGGTTTGGAGAGGCAGGAGCGAAAACCCCAACACTCTTCATGTATGTAGAGAGAGGAGACATCGACTCATGCTCCAAGCATAAGTTTAGTGTTGGAGGTGGAGGTGTGCATGTTGATGGTGAAGTTTGTGGTCAATTGGAATAAAGGAGAGCAGGCTAGCGGTGTGGATGTTGTGTAAATCATAGGTAATTCCTTTTTAATAGTCCATAAAAATGCTCAGCGGTCTGAACCTTTTGCATCTGAGGATGTTTGTGGATATGACTATGCTCATGTAGACTTGTGAGAACACAAACTATGCACGTGTGTTTGACAATGGAGTGAAAATCGAGAAGGTAATGGGTAAAACTATTGGGTGCCAAGAGTTTAGTGTTATAACAACAACTTGGCTTAAGTATTTAAAGGACTATTTCACCATCAAAACATGTTTCTTCTGTTTTCTAATGGTACCCAGCCATGCAAGTCATGATACAGAGAATTGATCATCACATGGAGACTCATGGGATCATGAATGAGCCATGGAAGCTTCTCATTGAACCCACAGAATATGAGGAGGAAAATTTGTTATGATACAGGTATTTAGGATATTTAAGATTTTATCTTAAATAAATGTTCTTCATTCACCCATTTGTACACAAAGCACACACCAGTAGACAGTCACTAGGAACTTGGGATGCAGTGTCTTCCTCAGAGACTCTTCAGTCTACGGACATGAGGAGTTGGGGATCAAACCACCAACCTTTTGGTTCATGAATGACCTGCTCTACCTACTGAGCCACAGCCACTTCACCTTCCAGTGCTGAAAGTAGATAACATGCCAAAAACAACTGAGACAATACTTATTTTTTTAATTATTTAGCAGGAAGTTAAAAAGATCTTTTCCATCTTTATGTCAATTTTTTTTTAACAATTAGTGAAAACAATCATATACAAAGTGTTTCCATCATTCAGGACATGGCATAACGACAGCAACACCTTTCACACTGATCCATATTTTCAATCAGGACTGTTAGTGCATGAGCTCATGCATTGAGTTGCAGAGTTGAAAACAGCTGTAGCGATAGCCACTACGGAGCTAGCCACTCTGGCATATCTAAGCACAGGATGACTTGGAGGAACAGCCTGCATTTCAGATTCCTTCAACATCTGGTTAAGAAAAGAACAGACATACCGGTACTAGTTTGACATTTTTAGGGTTGTAAGCCATGTTTAATCATTTATATCACATCACTCTACCATGGACCATTGGCTAACAGCTACAGTAGTTTGCCAACATCATAGACAGCACCTTTAATGAGATTGGCAAGAGGTCAAAGGTCAGGTTGAAAACCTCCTGTCCATCCATTTTTATGTACGTGATATCTCAGGAATACCTTCAGGGACTTTTATTTTTTTGTTGCTTTTAATTCTTTTGGAAAGTTGGTGCATGGATGAAATGTGCAGATACTGGTGGCCAAAGGTTGAGGTTCAAGGTCATTGTGATCTCACAAAACATCATCATGGAAAAACCGCTAACAATTGAGGGAATCATATGAAGGTTATGATACAAGTTATATTCAAACTAAAATAGTCTAACAAAAATAAAAAGAATAAGGCGCTATATAATTATATTTCCATACTGGGCTAATAAGGCCCATTTCTTTATTTGGCCTTTGGCCTTTAGCCTGGCCTTCATAGTGTCAAAAAATGGGAGGCCATGGACAAATGCAGCTGACAATCCCTGATACAGAAATTGCAAAATTAGATGAAGTAAGGAACTTAAACCTCTACTTGACCAACGGTGATAAAGGTACAGTTATCCTTCTAAGAAGAAATGTATGACAAAGCTTGAGATGGTAAATAAAAAGAGAGGCTGCTAAAAAACTCATCAAGGACATACGGCATTAAGTCAAAAAGCAGTCGTTATCCAACACCTTCATCACCCTGCACCAAACTTGCACTCACTCAGCTATGCTCGCACAGACCAGGATTGCATGGTATGAGAGCGCTGTGTTTAGACGGTGTTTCACAGCCCCTCAGTTGAGAACAGAGCAAATACACTTAATGCCGAAATAACAGTCGTAGGAATGCAACACCGCATATGCAGTTGTTAGACTTGGATGGAGATTTAAGGTCATGAGGGAGACAGATAACACCCCCCCCCCTTCCGCTTTCCTGTTACATGTTGGTCTGGTTTGTCATGTTGTCTGAAAATAGCAGGGGGCTAACAGCTGGTAGTGAATCAAGCAATAGTACACATGAGGGTAAATAAATAGTTTAAACCATGGCTAAAGGCGCAGCAAAGGGTCGGACATCTTGCAAAAAATTCTCAGCAACAAGGTGCCAACATGGGGTCAGGATTTGGGCAGAGGGAAAAAATATCTCTGCTCTCAGTCAACTACACCTGTGTGAAATACTGCACATCCAGAAGTAATGGGTAGGAGGACCTGGGAAGATGTAAGCTGATTGAAAAACTGTGAAATATACACTCTTCACACCTTCTTGCTATCGTTAAATCATTTCCCCAGACATTAAATAATTTCCCTCTTACATATCTAAAAGGAAGAAGGATAAAGTGAGACATTCAAAGTGCAGACTTCAAAACAAACATTGTCTGACTTTCTTTTCCGGCATTTTCTCTCTACTACCCCTTACCACTTTGCCTGCCCAGGCCAAAACTTTCTCTCTCTCTCACTCTTTGTGTCTTCTCTGGACAACACATTATAACAGCTGTGGTTTTTATTGGAATGACTTAAATAGCCCTCAAAATGCTGTTTGAATGATGGCTGCTGGTGTCTGTCCTCTGCGTGTCTGTATGTGTTTACAGTGTATATGACTTGTGTTCCTGCTCCAGACCCGTTTCCATATGCTATGCCAAATTTCTTTCACCCACACAGAACCATTCCACCAAACTCTAAAAAAAAAAACCCCATCTCCACCCCTGCGTCTTGATGTTCCCCACATCTCCCTGAGAGGTCACCCTCATTTTTTTGTGCTTTGTTCCCCTTCTGCTCCACACCATGAAGGAAAACCCAATTGCCCTCTCACACTCATAAGGTAATAACTACAATATGCTTATCATGGAAACACAGATGTATAAATAAATGAAGTCTAGACTGATAGTGCACTGCAGAGACAAAATCTTACCATCTGGGTCCAGAAACGGGTTTTTAAAGCGTAATAATCCAACAGAACAATGCTGTCTTTGACTGGATCAGGCTAGTTTTCATTTCAGACCTGATCAGACAGTTTTCTCAGCTAACAAATGTCAGTGTTCATTAGTCTGTCTCCCTGTCTGTGCTGTCTATATGTTCCCATGCACACTCAGACGCTGACTTCTCTTTTGCTTTTAAAAAAAATGCACTGAAAGTCATCACGGACATAGTCCAGACGTCCTCTGTGGACTGAAGGACCAATAGAGAAACAGATAAAGAACTGATGCAGGGATGAGACAGAGAGAAGTGCATTTGAGGTTACATCTGAGATGAGGCATGGCAACATGTCTTCCTCCATGATGATATGCAGAGAAGAGGAGATGCAGGTTTTGAATTGCTGCACAAGGGCCAGACTTGTACTGTATGTATTTTGCAGATGATGGACAACAGAGCTGCCAGCCATCTCTAGACTAACAATAGACAGGACATGTAGTCAGGATCTTAGCAAAATGTCCAAATCATCAAAAAAGAGAACAGAAGACAGAATCAAAATGTTTCTGTCTGAATGAAGTCTACAGACACACTGTAAATATGCTGTTGTGTCTGGCAGGACTGAGAACTACTTGGCTAATTTTGGACCCTGGCAGCATGACAACTAATGCTCTTTTTCCCTTCATCTCTAAATAACCTTATTGAGAGCAGTGAAATGAATGCAGAAGGATTGTCACATGGAGTAGATTAGCAGATTAATCGATACAGAGTCCATGTACTACATTCCCCGACGTTGTTCTCTGGTTTGTTTTGCTTGCATCATTCATCAAGGAAGAAAGTAAGACAACCCACAGTTAGCTTCTGTTTTGGGGGTTTCGGTCCCCTTAGTCATCTTGCTCAGTAGTTTTTAGACTACATGTGTATACGCTATGTGCAATAGATAAGATTTTAAATGTAATGGCTGTAAGGCAAGGAGAAGGTAGAAGTTGACGATATACTGGAAGTCACCATTGTAACTTGGCCTCTCCATAATCTCTCCAGAGCTCTCTGCAGTTCAACGAGAATGATTTTCACCTCTTTTACCACTATTCTTGAAGAGAAGAGAGGTGAAATTTGCTTATGTACAGTCGTTTTTCTTTTGGTGACTTACACCATTTGAGATGAAAGTGCAATCTGCAGAGCCATTTCACCTAGGGCTTGGCATGTAAAATGATCTTATAAATGTACACAAATCATGTGTCACAGTTGATGGGATCAAAATGTATCTCTTGGCATAGACTGTCAGTAATATTTTTTTCTGAAGTTATGATGCATTCCAGTTGCACTTTGAAGTCAAAATTCTAGTCAGAAATTTCAACTGGAACACCAACTGAATTTGGAATTCCAATTCGCAAAGTTGGAGCAGCCCTACCAACCCTGATTTAGGAATTCAGTATGGCTGCCATTCACCTCACTTATGTGAATACTGATAATTGCTGTTGTGGCACAAGATGGAGGGCAAAAAACAGCACGGTTGATCCGTGTTTGTTTGAGCCACATCTAGTTGTCTAATTGTCTTCATTTTCTGCACAAACATTGATAGATGTAGTTAAGGATCACAACAAGCCAACATGTGTCCATGTTGGCTTGTTCCATGTAGAACTAATTCTCATGTGTCCATGGGAATTAGTTCTACGTAGTACTGAGAATTATTTTGCTTGCAATCAGTGTAATAGGTGAACCAGCTATAATAGGTAATAGCGAGCTACCAACATGGACTTATGAAAATGCTACAAAAGAGACTTTTTCTTGCAACTAGACATCCAGACAAGCGATTAGAATCCTACCGTGAATATACCAAGGGCCATTACAAGTTTAAGTGTTTTACACTGTCAGTCAGAGAAATACAGCATTACTGTTCAATTGTTGGACATATTATTACACTGTTTGAATGTGCAAATACCAGGTAGTGGTGTTATCACATGGACAGCATATTTATTTTGAAGTTGTCTATGCACCGAATGAGTTGGTTTTCATGTGAGTGTCCGGACTTTGCAGCTGGAATGTATTGAACTTGAACTTTACAGTACTAACCACTCTGTAACACATTAGAATTTATATTTTCCTCTGTGTCATAGTTAAATAATGTTGCAAAGCTTGGGTTCTGAACTGGAAAATTCATCATATGCAAGTTGACCAGGTACATCTACAAATCAGATAATCAGTAATCACTGCTTGCAATACCACTAGAAGATTGGATTATATGATGAGTCTGACCAATTAACAAAACATGAGCTTAAATTAAAGCTGTATGTCACGTTAGCTTGTATGCTAACATAGAGTTTAGGTTGCAACCTGTGTTATGCTGGGAACTGGTTGTTTGGTGACATTAGCCAACTCCACTTGTACGCCAACAACATTCATAGATAAATATAAACTTTTCACCCTGTGGGTTTTTGAGGAAAATCTGACCATGGTCCTCATCACAGGAATCCAGTTTCCAGACTTTTTATCATGGATGCTTGCATATAAGAAAGGTCAATGTAGGTGCTCAAAGTGTTAGATACTGCAGATACTAATACAGTGTTCACTACTACTGTGTTGTGCAGCCACGTTGAATGTTGAAGTTAGGGTTAGTGAAGTTCTTGAGTCATGAATCTGACCTCAGTTAATTGGTGGAGATGCAGCGATACTGTACAGTCAATTGAGTAAGTTCACAGACAGTTAAACTTATTAAAGGGATCCAGTCAAGTTTGCTTATGTAATGTGTGGCTGAAATGTGGGTAGCCTTCCTCTTGTAATACTCACACATATTCAGATAGAAATTCATCTGCTTGTTAAATTTGCTAAATCTCTCCAGGGGCAAGAAACCATCAGTTTTCACAACTGAAGTGGTGAACATCAATTGATACAAGCGATAATTATCTCCCTCACAGCAGAAGCAGCTGTAGCACTGTGTTGCACAACAGGAGCTATTTCAATTTGAGAACTGTTTTGGGTTAAACCTACCTGAGCATCAACACTTTCTGCTCACTGGGAGATAGCTTTGCACAAGCAAAACTCCACAGGAATCAGCAAGACATTTGTGATCAACAGAATAATGCAAAGGAAAAGCAAGAGACACTAGACGGAGAAAAGCCTGGTTTTCTGATCACGCACACATATACAGCCCACTAGGGAAAATCCCTCAATTCATTAGGGCACTGTTAGTGTACACTTTGCCAATTTGGAGGGGGTCTATGCACATTCCTGACAAGTGTTGAAGGCGTCTGGATTTGTCATTGTCTCTTTGTGAGAGTGGATGGCTGTTTGTGCGTTTGCTTGCTTCGTTACGCCTGTCAGCTGGCTTTCCTCAGCATCCCTCTAGACTCGATGTCCTGGCTGATCCACTCCCAGAGAAGGATTAAGCACACAAATCTGCAGCCATGCTTCAATTCTGATATTCAATCTGATATTTCTGCCATTTCCACACACCAGAGATGTGTGTGTTTTATGTTGCAAATTAAAAATAACCCAGTATGACAAGTTGAGGGCTTTGAAATCAACATTTTGAGCAGTTTCATGCTTTCTACTTCTGCTGTTTTTACACAAGCATACTAATTCATTCACAGGAGTTACTGTGTTTTCTTGTTTGCATCTGGGTGTTTTTTTGTCTGTTTATGCAAAGAATATCAATATTACTAACCACTGCTTCTACAAACTTGTAAAATAAAGACTATTTATTACCACAATGACGTGCAAGAGTGTGTAAGCACTACACTGGCATACTATGATGTTATAAAGTCATAAATCCTACCCACTCCATTTTGATCAGTGGGATTTGAGACAAATTCAAAATTCATAGTACACCTGCAATAAACTTCTTAATGGCCAACTTCCATATTTGCAGGTTGATTTATGTTCGCCTCATTGTTTCTGCCATTTGTTTGTTTTCAGTAAGATATTTGATGATATAAAAAGAGGTGATCAACAATTGTAATGGTCTATAACCAATAAAGAATTTGTTCCGGCTTCAATTTTACTCAGCAAGAAGACACAATGTAGTGTCATTGCAGCAATGTTCTACGTCAGCATAACAATACAATAAGCAGATATGCAACATCAGGTACTGCATCGTCTGAGTCAAACTTACTAAGGGTCGACTCACACGAGGCAATCACTGCTCTGCCCAAGCCTGTTTCAGACCTATCAGATTGTTTGAACAGAGCATTTCCATGCTGAAAAACAGCCACAGCATGATTAGAAGAGGTGGGCTTCACAAATACAGGCGCATAGGTGTATAGGTATGATATATGAGTCATGTCTCAGAATCAGAAATACTTTATTAATCCCAGGGGAAATTGTTTCCCTGCTGCCTCTGCAAGCAGACACCATGATTAAACAGAAAATTGCCACCTTATGTAATAGTGAAGTCAGGTAGAAGCTTGTATCTGAGCAAAAATGACTCAAAACAGGCCACAAACTCAGTAAAGTATTATGTTTTTTTGCGGCATGATCTTGCACATACAGATACATCTGTGCTTCAGCCCAGCAGGGGAGTGGGCTTCAGTGTGGCACAGGACACTTGCACCAACCAAACTGCACTGTGCCCAAGCACATTTCACACCTAAAGCACAGATTGTTTGAGTAGTGTGGGAGCTCTAATCGGTGCTGAAGTGAGGTACATTTCACTGGCCTCAGTGTGGTTGGAAGAGATATGCTTTGGCACAAACAGTTGCTCACACGTGTACATATGTGCATGTGTGACCTGATGTATAAATCTCATCTCCAGCTGCCTCCACATGTAGGCAGCATGATAAAACTGAAAATTGCCAGTAGAAGTCTGTATGTAACCAAAAAACAACTCCAACAAAAAGCACAAAGTCAATAAAGTTGTGTGATATGATGACATCATCTCCTACGTACACATGTATCCACACCTTAGCATGCTGGGAGCTGGACTAGTGTGAGTGTGGACAAGCAGGAAGAGTCGGGAGAGGGAATTGATGTGCTTCTGGTCAATTTGTTCTAGTGTGACTGCGCCCTAAGACTTGTGGAAGACACCTCATGATTTACCAGCTTGTCTGTTCATTTCTGCTCAAGTGAGTTCATTAAATCAAGTTTTGATTGTTATATTTGTAAAACAAAACTACTGACATTGATATCACTAATCCTAACCATTCCAATAATATAATTAGACTGACAAGATTTCTCCTGCTACTTTAGGTTTTCCCTAAATGGACGTTCCTCTTACTGAAACAAGCTTCAGACTCATCTGTCTTGACTTTCAACATGAGGTTTGAATCAGCTGTCATATGGCGGGGATGCAGTATTCAGTACTCATTTTCTCCCTCTATAACAATCTCGTGGACATGTCTGCATCCTCGGCTTCCTCCTCTGTCTCCTTGTTATCCTTCCCCTTTCCTTCCCTCTGACACAGAGACTGGATGAAAATGTATTACAGGTCTAAGAAGACTGTGTTTCTGTACAATCTATGGAGCATAAAGGCAGCACTGTTTGACTCGAGTGTATCTTGTAAATCTTCAAAACTACTCAGACTTTTGCTTTGTTCTAGAGATTAACAGTACAGAAAGTTTAGCTGATTGCAGGAGTTTGGCAGTATTACTGAGCTTGTTGCTTAACTTGAGGAGTGAGCCGGGTGTTCCCGACAGAGTAAACAAACATTGGAGTAGTGAAGCGTTTGCCGCGAACTGAAGCAGAGTAATTCATGGAGGAATGATATGTGTCTGGGAGCAAACAGACGGCCCCTGCATGTTTCTGTTGACACTGGTTCAAATCCTCGACCAGATCAAAGACACCACATCGTTGCTACAAACCTAGTTCTCCTCAGACTAAGCTTATTTTCTCTTTTCTGCTTCTTCTATCTTTAGATCTTGTACGATCAGCTTTTCTTGCCTTGTTCCCCCAATTACCACCTATTGCAATTATTTCTTATCTTAATTTCAACCAAGAAACGTCCTACTTTGACCTTAATATCTTCTAAAATGTCATTCTTGTTTAATGGATCCATCATATTCCTCTCTCTTAAGCATTGCTGATGTTTCCCATATCCCTATCACACTTTCACCACATGTCAGGAAGACTCCAGTTTGTGTGGTTTTTGCCCCACTTTGGTAGCACTCCAGCTCAGGCTCCATTGGGCTGACTGTTGGTTCGGCTCATAGAGCAGACTGGAGCCCACTGTTAGGAAATGACCACTTCTCTGGTTCAAATTAGCAATGAGGCAACACAACAGAGTTTTTTGCTGGCCGCCTGTAGAGGAAAGAGCCGGAAAGCCGGGAGAGAGTGAATAGCCATCTGCAAACCACATGAAAATGAGTGGTAATTGATTCAAAGCCCTCTGTAATTAAGTATTATGTTGGTTGGCCAAAGAACATCCTCCCAGAAGTGGTTGTACTTCTGTCGTGTGGACCGTCCAAACAATCACAGTTTGCATGGACAATATCAGGTAGAGAATGTTTCATTTCCACCCTCTGATTCTGCAATCTATCATCTACAGGATATCCAGGTTTTCAAATCAGGCCATGTAAATCTTTGACCTTTCTCCAGATTAACAAGACAGATCACTTCTCCAGTGCTTCGTACAGCACCATCTTTGTTCACGAAGCCGAGTGCAGCTTTTTAATCTTTGCAATCTTGCCCCAGTTTAGCACCTGCTGAACATCACATTTGATCTGCAGAAATATACTATACTACTGTACTATTTATCACTTTGTATGACAATGGAGTGACTTCTCATACTTGTTTTCTGCTGATTCATATGCACAGGCAAAGCCCAGGAAATGTACAATAAGGCAAACACTGCAAACAGTGAAGCTGTCCAGTTATTCAGTTGTGTTTGTTTATCCTAATCTCCACTGCACAGCATCTCCAATGTTCTCCACGAAACATTACTCCATGCTTTCTAAATGGATAGGCAGAGTAATAAGCGTTCCTGTACCGTGAGCATGCAACAAAATAGTTCTTTTTCACCAAGTTCTTTAAGCATTTGGGAAAGCTGCCAAATTGCATTGAATCTCCTGTCTAACTCCAGGAAGCATTACATATATGGTGGGGATAAACAGAAACAAGATAACTTGAGTTAACGTTGCATACATAGGACACAGTAAAATGACGTTCACACAGCGTTAACCTCAAACAAGCTGGAATGAGCACAAAGTCGCTTTTTCATTTCATAGTTTCACTACTTTACTACTGATTACAGGAAATGATTAAGACAAAAGTCTTGAAGGACTGGTTGTGTTGTACACTGCCTAATGCCCCTGAGCATTGCATTATGAAACACATGTTGCTCAATGGGCTCAGAGTCTGTACAGAAAGGATTAAGGCTCTTAAGCCAAGGCTATTTAAACATAATGTCTGAGAGAACCAGCACCCTACACTGAAAAATCATGGGATACAGTAGTGGTTGAAGCATGATGTTATGTTGAGTCTAATTTGCTTTTCTTTATTTGCTTGTTTTGTGTGGAACTTGAGCCATGCTAAGTGTATATCGGTAACTTTCGAGACTGGATGGAGCATGGGAGGCTTCATCTGTGCTCTTTAGATAGATAATACTGCGTGACATAACTACATTTCCAAAAGAAACAGCCCCTCAGCCCCAGGCGAACCATTGTGGGGGATAAGTCATCTTAAATCCATCCCTTTGAGGAACTATCTGAGCCAAGTTAAATGTCAGGTGTTTTTCTGGGCAGACAAGGGCAAACCATGCCAGTTTGTTTAAGGCTGCAAAAAATGGACTCAGATGTTTGTGGCCATGTGGTGGGCACCTGGAGTCACTTGCTAGTGATGGCAGAGTAATTTTTATATGAAAGGACATCTGGTTATTAATGGTCAGTGTTTTTTCTTTTACCATCATGTTCAGCAACCTCTATGTTATACTGGTATGGTATTTTAAAGTCAAAACTCCTTTGACTTTGACTAAAAAACAACTGCTTTTTTAGAATGACCACATGTCTATCTTTCTGCAGCTAACTTTCCAATTCTTTTAACATTATTCTAAGACAAATAAATCACAATACAGCACAAAACTGCAGTTCAGGCAGGGCACAGGTCTGATATAAATGTGTTTATAAGAGTTTATACGCATTTTTATTTTGGCAGTGACTCTGCTCAAGAGATGCTCTGGGATAACTGG
>JAQQAE010001113.1:8789-27263 GCA_029823295.1 Pseudamia nigra
AAAAATATCTGGATGTCAGTTCATGACCTCAAGCTCAAGTGCACTTGGGTTATGCTGGAAGACAATGATCCAAAACACATGAGCAGGGCCACCTCTGAATACTTCAAAAACACAAAATGAAGGTTTTTGAAATGTCTACTTAAATCTGACTATGATGCATTGGCAAGAGTTTATGTAAACAGGCCATTCATGCTGAAAGACCTCCAGTGTGACTGAATTAAGACAATTTTGCAAAGATGAGTGGACCAAAATCCCTCCACAGCGATATGAAAGACTCATTCCCAGTTATCGCAAACACTTGATTGTTGCTGTTGTCACCGAGGGTGGTGCAACAGGGGGCAAATACTTTCTTAAGTCGGGCCAGGTAGGATTGAATAGCTTTTTTCCCATAATAAATTACAAATCATAATTTAAAACTGCATTTTTTATTTACTTGGGTTAACTTTACCTAACATTTACCTTTGTTTGAAGGTCTGAAACATTTAATTTTGACAAATATGCAAAAAATTAGGAATTAGGATGGGGGCAAATACTTTTTCAAAGTACTGCATTTCTGCAAAATCCACCACAGAAGCACCAAGGTTTGATATTCTTTTTGTAATACATTTATTGTTTCTGCCAATATTAACATACATTTATAAACCATCACACATTAATAAATATCACATGTGGTTCATGTTAAATATAAGTCCATTATTTATTCATATTTGTGAATTTCTTCTTTTTTTTGGTTGACATGTCTTGATTATTGTCTGCTTGAGTTCAGTCTTGTTGCCTGGGGATACACTGCAGCCTGGTGACATCAGCTACCTGTTACCTGTCAGAGACATTTACACACACAAGAAGTTAATAACTGTTCATGCATGTGTCAGCATGTGTGTATTGTTAGTGTAGGGGAGCAGTACCTCTTGGACCAAATATCTTCATGTAGCAGTGTGTACAGTATGGCTTCTCATCGTACTAAATAACAGACACATCCAGGAGACCCTTTTTACTG
The DNA here is from genome assembly GCA_029823295.1 of Pseudamia nigra. Taxonomy (NCBI): domain Eukaryota; kingdom Metazoa; phylum Chordata; class Actinopteri; order Kurtiformes; family Apogonidae; genus Pseudamia; species Pseudamia nigra. Next base: position 9,787 of record JAQQAE010001113.1, read on the forward strand.
CATAATCCATTTTGTTTCCACATTCATTCACTCACTTTGTTACTTCATCACAAAATAAGAACAAATATTTGGAACAATTTGGAAAATATATAATATGTCTCTTTGAAATGTGGGATGGGATACTCATTTGGAGCAGTGGTGTTTCACTTTAGACTGTATTTATGGAAACATCAACACTCAAATAAGCTTCAGAATTTTGCAACTATTTTTTTCCTCCCTATGAGTAAATGACTGTTTTTGTCTAGACATTTTTTGGGCTAATGAGCAAATATCCATAAAACAAATCAAAGCACAATTTTTTTGATTCATTCTGATGTAGCCAACAGTTAACTCATCTGATTGATCAATTCAATTCTGATTGTGTAACTCCCATTTGTTCACATAAAGACCATTAGTTCAGGACTGACAAGGAAACTAAATTATACCCAAGGATGTAGATTGAAGAAACATTACAAGCTGAACACAAAGAGGATAGTCTACTTCTGTGTTTATCAGACTCATGTATAACTCAGCTTACAGTGGCACCTTCTGAACACTTTATCACTCCAAACTCATTTGTGGAAACACACATAATGAACATTCTATTTATTGTGACTTTTCAAATTCACTTTCCACTTAGTCTAGTCTGGTCTCAGTCTTGTCCTGCCTGGGTCTTGGTCAGTGGTGGGCAAAGTAAACAGAACAGTATTCAAATAAAAGTACTGTTACTTTTTTATTATTATGATGACTTAAGTAGAAGTACTTATAAAAATAAGTACTTGAGTAGGAGTAAGTATTTCGCATTTAAGTTTTGCTCATTCCTGTTTACTTTGTTCGCATTTTGTTGATTGATGTTCATTTTAATATTTGGTTGACCATTTTGCTAATTTTTGCTTATTTTGTTGATATTCTGGATGTGTAAAAATGGTTCCTACTCACTGAGAAGTGATAAAATGTAACTGAGTGAGAATAACAAGTATTCTGCAAAACAGATACACTCAGAACTACATGTATTTGATAAAACTCCTCAAGTACATGTAAACTGAACTAAATGTAGTTGAGTACTACCCGCCTCTGGTTTTCATCTCAATATATTCAGTTCTCTCTACTTGGTCTCAGATTAGGTTGTCTTAACTAACTACAACACTAGTTTGGATATTAGAGTGATGATTTTTAATATTTTTCATGATATGTGAAGACCACGATGTACTTGAATTCCATGAATAAAACAAGACCTGTCACTGGAATCTAGTTATTAAAAACATTTTCTGGATTTTGAAATCACAACAACAGGTGATGGATACGAGTCTATAAAACATGAAATTCACTATATTGTTGTTGCTTCGCCGAATACTTGTTGCATTGTTAGTTTGTTTATTTATCTGTTTGTTTGGTCATAACATAACTTAAGAAGTTATGAACAGATTTGGATGACATTTTCAGGATAGATCAGAAATGGCACAAAGAACTGATTATGGAGATTGTGGTAGTGATCTGGATCCAGAAGATCTTTAAAGAGACATTCAGGTTATGCACTTCATCATCCCCAAATAGTAGAAATCAACAAAGCAAAATTTGGCAGAAAAATGTACAGAAAATAAACAAAACAAGTAACAAAATGAACAAAAATGTAACTTTAAAAAATGCACAGTCAAGTAAATTAACAAAATAAGCAACAAATCTTGCAATAAGCAAATATTGGCCATGTCATCAACTTTTTGTTCTAGACATTTCAAGGTGGATAGTGCTTAACAACATACATTATTGCATTTACGTGGTTCAAATCATGGCACTTTACTGATGACAATTAATGTGCACTTTACATTACTATCTGTAAGATAATCAACCTGTTCAAACACAATATATTAAGCTGTGATGAATTCCGTGGCATCTGCAGCATCTGTGGATGTACGACATGTCAAACCTTGAAGCAGATGAACAACAGCAGCAGAAGATCCCACATGGTGACGCTCCTGTCTGTGGACAAGAAACTAACGCTACAAGTCATATGGACTCAGCAAAAGTGGGCAAGTAAAGGCTGGAAAATGTTGCTTTATCTAGTGAGTCTCGAGTACCACTGTTAACATTTGGATGTTATGTTAATAATCGGTATAAGTAAGATGAAAGCGTGGATACATTCTACCTTGTATCAGCTCTTCAGGCTGCCAGTGGTGGCACATTTTTGGACTTTTAGTCCTAACTGTGCATTATTTAAATTATTTTAGAGCCTACATGAGTATTACTGTTGGCCATGTGCATCCCTTTATGACCACTGTGCACCATATTATGATAGCTAGGAGGCCTAACCTAGTACTAGCATAGTGTACCTAATAACGTTGGCCAGTGAGTGTATAAAGTAACAATTCATTTGGTTGAGTCTCATTTCTGTTACTCTCCCCACCACTGCATACATCTATAATGAACTGCAAGTCAAAGTAAGTTTTAATATCACTGAATTATTACTATTTTTGTTTAGCATTTTCCAAAATGTTCCACTTATTTGTCATTTACAAAATACAGTTGTATTTTCCCCCATGGGTTATCAACAGTACCTCTGCATGCTGTCCAGCTGTGAGTAGTCTGTTACAGTTTTGACACTTGAGACACAATGGGTGGTAGTCTCTCCCTAAGGACCTCTTCTTCTCTCCTGCAACAATGGAAAGTTAGTGTTAACAAAAGGCAGCATGCAATATCTGGACGAGTCTATAAACGTGCACATTTTTACCATTTTATTTTCACACCGTCTGCTCTTGTTAAAGGGTGTTTAGTAGCACAGTTAGTTGCATTTTCACATAATATGTTCAGTTCAGAATACAGATTGTTACCCTTGCCTGTACAAATAGGCCAGAGAGTGTAGCGCTGGAGGAAAAGAGGTATGTAGGCCAGGTCACATCAGAGAATTTGAACTTCACTGGCACATGAACAAGAAAGTAATAGCAGCTGCAAAAAGCACTAAAAACTAAAATCAGTTTGAACATTGAATGCAGTGCGTGTCATTATGAGGTCTGGCTGTGGGGGGAACTGATACAAAGGCGCATAAGGGGAAGGAGGAAACCCCAAAGAAGCATGTGAGTGCTTATTTGACTACAGCCATATCCTGTTGTTAACATGGATCTGTGTGCGTTTGCATTCGTTTGAAAGAGAAGCAGAGAGGAAGATGAAGAACGAAAGAACGAGAGACTCAAATATTGTTGTTGTCTGCAGTTGAAAACAGAGAATAGAGATGAACACATAAGTGACATGTGAATGGGCCATAACAAAAACAGACTTTCGAAAACTATTGGTGTGGTAGACATGGGGGAGGTGATATTTGGCTCCGTATCTTCAAAGTCACTGGATCAAAACTAACCAAAATTAGCACATGGGTAGTCAGGGTAAGGGTAAGGGTTACTATGGCAACCACCACCTAATCTGCATTTTAACTAGGTAATTACAGAAATCCTATTTTAATCTATAGTACCCAAACTACTATAGCTAGAGGCACCAAATTTTAATATGTGATTAGACTCTGGGACACCTCTCACTCATCAAATGGCCTTGACCTTGATTTTGACCCTGAACATAGGTACGGTCTGAAATCATTGCCCAACATATATTTCTGGCTATGTAGTCAGGTTGAAAATGTCATATACTAAATAACTGGGTTATTGACTGTGCTGTTTGAAATATGCTGTGACCTTCAAGCTCAAGGTGACGGTGAATTTCCAGGTTTTACGTGCATCTGTACGAACATTTGGCTCTTTATCTCCAAAGTCCCTGGACCCAAACAAACAAAACTTGACACATGAGTAGTCAGGGTAGGGGGAAAAATTAGCCACAAGCCAGTGTTCTTTCTTACGCCGGTCCCAAGCCCGGATAAATGCAGAGGGTTGTGTCAGGAAGGACATCCAATGTAAAACCTATGCCAAATCAAACATGCAAATCATTCATATGACTTCCAAACCGGATCGGTCAAGGCCCAGGTTAACTTTTCTGTTCAGTCTTCTGATCATTTTGTTGATTTCTGTGCATTTTATTTATTTATTTTTTTCAATTTAAGAATTTTGTTCATTTTGTTGATTATTTTATACACTTGTGTCCACGTTTTTGCCATTTTGTTCATGTTTGTATCTTTCAGCTCATTTTGTTAATTAAAAAAAATTTTTATTGACTATTGCATTCAATTTTTACAATTTTGTAGATTTTGTTCTTTTTGCTGCACTTAGTTATTTAAATTCTTGTCCAGTTAACAATTTATTTTGTTTAGTTATATAGTTCAGTTTTTGTTCACATTGTTCTTTTCTTAATTTATTTAATTTCATGTTTATATTTTCTTATTTCTGTTCATGTAAATTCAGTTTTAATTCTTCATAGTCTATTTGTACATTTTACAGTTAAAGAGTAAAACACCCTCTCTATTGACCATTACATTCTGTGAAATTAACAACAGAGACCAAATGAAATAGAAGGAAATAAAACTCACCAAAGTAGACGGGCTTTCCACAGATTGGACAGTAGCCTACCATGATAAGATATAATAATTTATCATACGCAGTGTATGTGAAGACACCTTACAGCTTGGTGATAATCCTGCTGTTGTGCGTAAGTGTGAGCGTGTGAAGTGAAAATTGACAGGAAAACCGCTGTAGACATGTCAGCATCTTCTGAAGTCAAATCCAGGATGTGGTGTGTGATTTGTCACAGGAGGAAATGAGTTTTAAGAAAAAAATACTATCATCAGTGAAGAAAAGATGAGCCTTTGCAGAAACGTGACAGACATAAAGATATATTCTTCATACAGACCTTTTCCCAAAATAGTTGAGCCACTGTTTAAAATATGAACATTGCACAATGAATTAGTTAATGGACAACACGTTAGTAACATGACTGTTAAAGGAGAACATCCCAGAGAGACGATACCCCTTTCAGACCCACATGCCGAATTAACCTGGGTGCGACCCTGCTTTTGTCAATTCATACCAATGCAGTCAACCTGGGTCTGTCCCAGGTCATGGCAAATCAGACAGAAACACGGACCTGGGTCAGTGCATACTAATAAACTTAAAATGAGCTAAAAATGGGTGGCGTGGCAACATGTCATCTCCAGGGACAGGCAACAACACACTGTGATAGGTGATGGTGTTTCTTCTCTGACCTGTTTGGCGGAGCTGGAAGAGAGATGCACAGGGATGGTGAGCACTGTGTGACTGAAAATCCTGTGATGTACAGTAGCTCGTAGTACAGCCGTCCACAGGCTCCTGGTGTGTTGTGATTTTTGTGTGCTGTTTATTCAGTGTTACTGATTTGCTCTTACCTACAGTATCAGGTGGTCCAATGAATTTCCCTAAAAGGAATAAGTAACATTCCCTCAATTAAGTTAGGAATGAAGACCTTTCAGCTTAATGTTGCAAAAATTAGAGATTTCATATCCTACCATTTATATCATTAAAAGATTCAGACATTCTATACAAAGCTCTAATGTCAAGTGTCAAAACTAATAGTGGATGAGTGTGACCTTGGGGCCCTCAGATATCACTGCATTAAAAACAGACATGCATCTGTAGTGGACATCTCTGCATGGGCTCAGGAACAGCCCAAAAACCACTGTCTGGGAACACATTTTTGTTGCTACATCCAACCCTATATAAATCAGATCCAAAACTGCTGCTGCCTTCTCTGGGCAAGAGCTCATTAAAGATGGACTGTAGCAAAGTGGAAAACTCCCGTGGTCTGACGAGTCAAAATTTGAAGTTCTTTTTGGAATTCATGTGCTCATGGCTGAATTGGAGAGGGAAAATCTGGCTTGTTATCAGCAATCTTTTTAAAAGCCATCATCTGTGATGGTATAGAGGGAATTAGTGAAAATGGTATGTACATCTGTAAAAGCGGTGTTCATGCTGAACGACATACCATAGGTTTTGTAGCAACATATGCCACCAAGTAGTCACTGTCATTTTCAGAGAAGATTGTGTTCATTTCAGTGAGGAAATTGACAAATGAAATTCTGCAAGTATCTCAACAGCAAAGCTCTGTAGTAAAAGAGTCCTGGTGCAGAACTGGCCTGATGCAGTCCTGATTTGTCAGCCACTGAAAATGTCTGGTGCATCATAAAATATAAAATGCAACAGAGAAGCATGCATTTCTCAATGAACAATTCCATTTCTCACTTTTGACATTTGACATACTGTTCTGTTTCATTTAATTATCAGGTTTCAACTCAAATTGTCATATTATGTATTTATTTACATTTTACAATGTGGCTCAATTCTTTTGGAAAAAGGATTCTGCTTTATATTTTCTATGTTTGTGCCTTATGCTTTGCAGCCCTGATTCTGTATAAAAAGAGAGACAGGAGGAGACGAAGAAGAGGTAAGGAGATAAGATGGGTGAGGAGTGAGGGACAAAAAGCAGCTGTCAGCAGCTCAAATTCCCAGCTATCTTCTCTCCTTTCCTGCTCTTTTCACCCTCTTTTCTAGATTAAAAACAAGGACTCGAGTCTCCGAATTGAAAAGGGAAACCTAACACTTGGGCTTTCTTTCATGCTTTTTCTTTCTCACTCACTGTCGATCCTCTTTTTCACGTTTTCCCTCCCTCATCTCTCTCTCTCTGTCACATACTAACACACATGCACACCCACGCACTGACTCACACACACACAGCCGCACACAGTAAAAGGCACCACCTCTCCTCAGTGACATCACAGAAAGAGTCTGAGGCCAAAAAGAGCAGGGCGAGACAGGATGAGGGAGGTGTATCACACAGGTGCAGATACAGAACTTAAGTCCCACCCTCTGTGGTTTTGAAAAATCAGACCAAACTTATTACAGTCACTGGCAAGTATCATTTTCAGTTTGTGACTGAATTCTGTCACCATTCACACATTTAATGTTGGTGAATTTAAATGAAGACCTTACAAGGGAAAAAATGCAGTTTTTGGTAAAACTGGTAAGATATGTGTGTGAAGGTTAGTAATTAGAAAGACTATGTAGCAGCTTCATCTCCCCATGGTCTGTTCAGAGTTTCCAAAGGGTATCTGCAGTTCCACACAAACAGATCTGGAATGATTTATTCTTAAAGAACAAGGGTAAATTTCCAGAGGTAGCAGAAATTTAGTGTCGTGACATCCACTGAGCATACTCACATGAAACTAATTGATATTTCACCATTTGTACGAGAAACTTCAACTTTCTTGTAAAATTGCACATTAAATTAAATTGTAATCTTTAATTAAATATTATATGTGTCAATGATGGTGAAATTCAGTTGGAATCAGGAAACTGTCTGCTGGTTGCACTGACTGTGATGCAATTTTTTCCCAAAGGTAGGTCCCATAACCCAGAAGAGAGGCAGAAGAATGTAAATGTGACTTTGGCTCACTCTTTTAGTGAAAATGAATTTCTACAACAAACTCTGCTTTATAAGTAATGATAACTATTCAATAAATAATAATTCCTTTTAGGAAATTCAAAAATTGTAAAGCTCATCACAAAGAAATTAAAATGGAGAAAAAATGAATAAAATTTCTTCATTGTGCCTTCAACTGTGGTGTTGAAGAGTGTGTTGACAGTAGGGATGAAGCATCTTCTACAATGTTCAGTCCTGTTTGTCCAGAATGCGGTGAAGAAGATGGTCTCAGTTGTCCACTATGGCCCCCAGTGAGTCCAACCTCCCTTCAACCACTGTTCCAGCATTTTTAACCAGTCTGTCAATGCGTTTTACATTCCTCTGTCTGATACTGCCTCCCCAGCAGACTGCAACATAAAAGAGTGCACTTGCAACTGTTGACTGGTAAACCATGTGCAGCATCTTAGTGCAAACATTAACGCGCATGAGCATAATTGGGGAAAAGCCAGCTTTGTCAGTTTCAATAGAGTGCGACTGTGTTATAGGACCAATCCATCTTGTTGTCCAGATGCACATATTTACAAGTTGGTACCGGCTTGATGCCCCATGTCGATTGGATGAAGGTGCTCATCAAGTGACTGAAGAATTTAGTCATATCTCTGTTTTCCTCTTCCTGTCCGTTTTTGATATATTCCACAATAACAGTGTCATCAGAGAATTTCTGGATGTGGCAGGACTCAGAGTTGTATTTGAAGTCAATGTGGACAGTCTGAACAGGAAGGGAGCTACTGTAAAACAGTCCCCTGTGGAGCTCCAGTGCTGCTCATTGTCAGGTAGTCTGTGATCCAGAAAACAAAAGGTGGGTCCAGCGCCATCCTTATGAATGTGGTGCTGAGGTTTGTTCATTGTTGGTTTGTTTTGTTTGTTTTATGGTGTATTTTCTTGACTATTTTGTTCATTTCTTTGCTTGCTTTGTGTATGTCTGTTCATTTTGGTTTGACCAAAAATACGTCCCTGTGTTCAAATGAAACATCCTCCTTTGCTGTGTGTGTGAAGGCAGCTATTCCCTTAGGAGAGGTGATGGTGGAAGTACTGGACCTGGGGGGCTGGGGGGTGAGTGAGACTAGGATGGAGACAGTAGCCAGTCTGAGCTCAGATGAGAGACAAAGACGATGAACTCTGATGAACTTTGCAAAGCAGAACAGAGCAGTGTGAAAGAGACTTGATCTCTATCACTGAGGGTGGCACCCAAACACACCCAGCAGGAGACGGGAACAGACACATACTGTACACTCACTGGTCACTTTATTAGGTACACTTGTTAACATGGCACATGGCAGGAATTCATTTATACATCGAAACGCAGACAGGATGACTTGCTTAATTTTAAACCAAGCATGAGAATGGAGAAGTAAGGTGATTTACACAACTTTGAACATGGCATGGTGGTTGGTGCCAGATGGGCTGGTCTGAGTATTTGCTCAGTTTTGTTCAATTTCTTGATTATTTTTGTTCACTTTTATTTATACACTTATACATGTTGAGTATTTTGGTTATCATGGTACTAATTTTTATGCTTTTCTTCATCTTTTCATAAAAACATTTTTTTTGGTTCTTTTTTTAGCATGTCTAGGTTGGTAGACCCAGAGACGAGCTTATGCATTCACTCTGGTGGTGGCGGTGGTGCCATCAGCATTGTCCTTGTTGTCCATGTCAGGAGCACCAAATTGCCAAAGTCCATTTTTAAGGGCTTACATATATACAAAACCTCATTAAAGTTTAGCAATTCCTGAAGTGCAAGTGAAAATAGTTAGTCCAAATGGTAGTGGTACAAGTACAACAAAAACTGACTCACTAGTGCCCTCCACTAGTGCCCTCCACTAGTGCCCTCCAAAGACAAGCCCCACCAGTTTCACCAATTGACATAAAATTTGGTACATGTGTATAACACTGAGATCTAACAAAAAGTCTCATCAGACATTAGACCAACAGGAAGGTGGCCATTTTGGATTTTATGGCCATTTTTGGTGATTTACTCATATCCTATTTGAACAAACTTGTCCTAAGGGTTTTGTTCAATCAACTTCAAATGTGGCACGAGACAAGATGACGACCCAACAATGTCCAGATTGTAAGGTTTTGTGAAACTATACATTGGGGGAGGGACCATGGATTTGAAGGCCTTGCTAAGAGAAAATGAACAGCTATAACTCAGCAGTTCTTCATCCAATCTGTACCAAACTTTAGACGTAGGATACAGGTCCGACTGTTTTACTCAGTGATGTGTCTATTGTCTCAGGTTGAGCAGGTTGACTTCAAAATTGGTGAGAAATGCCAAAACAAACTGAAAAAAACATGTTTTGATGTTTATGAGTTTTCAAGAAAAGGTGGTGTTGTAAAGTGGCGGCAAAGATCAATCCTTTGCCAAAAGCATATAAAATGCCATATCTCAGCTCCATGTGATCAGATCTGTCTCAAATGTTACATGTATGATGAGAGTCCATGTCTGAAGACATGTGTACAAAAACATTTAAAATAAGTCATAGCACCACCTAGTGGGAAAGAAAAAACTCCACTACTTCTTGCTGCTTTCTCCAATCATCACAAAAATCTGATACAGGTGTATCAGACCAAGATCTAAAAAATTGTAATTTGGCATAATGACAAATGAAGTCCAATGGTATGATGGACATTTTAAATTTTACAGTGATATTTGGCATTTTTCTCCCCACGCATCTTAACAAACTGCTTCTGGGGGTTTTGTTCGATCACCTTAATATTTGGCAAAGTCAAACTAATAAAAAGTGATGGCCTGACAATGTTCAAGCTATGAGTGTTTGTTTGATTATATGTTTAGGGTGGAGCCATGGATTTTGAAGCCTTGCTGTGAAAAAAGAAATGGCCACAACTCAACAGTTCTTCATCCAATCTGCACCAAACTTTACATATAGGATAACAGTCCCGCCCTGAATACAACCATATGACAATAATGTACAGTGGTTTGAAAAAGTTTAGGCACCACTGACAATTTGTATTATTTTCATTTATATATCAGCAGGTGTTTGGATCAGCAATTTCATTTTGACCTACCAAATAGCTGATGGACACAGTCATTTTTAGCAGTGAAATGAGGTTTATTGGATCAACAGAAAATGTGCAATATGCATCAAAACAAAATTAGACAGGTGCATAAATTTGGGCACCCCAACATAAAAATCACATCAATATTTAGTAGAGCCTCCTTGTGCAAAAATAACAGCCTCTTGGCGCTTCCTATAACCCAATAAGTGTCTGGATTCAGGATGAAGGTATTTTGGACCATTCCTCCTTACAAAACATCTCCAGTTCAGTTAGGTTTGATGATAGTCGAGCATGGACAGCCCGCTTCAAATCATCCCACAGATTTTCATTGATATTCAGGACTGAGGACTGGGATGCCCATTCCAAAATATTGTCCTGGTTCCTCTGCATGAATGCCTGAGTAGATTTTGAGCTGCGTTTTGGGTTGTTGTCTTGTTGAAATATCCAGCCTTGGCATAAGTTCAACTTTGTGACTGATTCTTCAACATTATTCTCAAGAATCTGCTGATTTTGAGTGGAATCCATATGACCCTCATCATTAGCAAGATTCTTAGTATTGGCATTGGCGACACAGCCCATAAGCATGATGGAACCTCCATAAAATTTTACTGTGGGTAGCATGTGTTTTTCTTGGAATGCTGTGTTCATTTGCCACAATGCATATTGCTCCCTGTCATGACCAAATAACTCAATTTTTATTTCATCAGTCCACAGCACCCTATAACAAAATGAAGCTGGCTTATCCAAATGTGCTTTTGCATATCTCAAGTGGCCTTGTTTGTGGTGTGTGTGCAGAAAAGGCTTCTTCCACATCACCTTCCCAGACAGCTTTTCCTTATGCAGAGTGCGCTGAATTGTTGAACGATGCATAGTGAGACCATCTGCAGCAAGATGATGTTGTAGGTCTTTGGATGTGGTCTTTGGGTCGTCTTTGATCATTCTCAGCATCCTTCACCTTTGCCTCTGATATTTTCCTTGGCCTGGCACTTCTGGCCTTCACAAGAACTGTACCTGTGGTCTTCTGTTTCCTCACAGTGGACATTCACAGCTGAAATCTCTGAGATACCTTTTTGTAGTCTTCTCTAAAATAATGTTAAACAATCTTTTATTTTCAGGTTATTTGAGAGTTGTTTTGATGCCCCCATATTGCCAATCTTCAGAAGAGAGCCAAAGAGAAGAACAACTTGCAGTTAGCTGCCTTAAATTCCTTTTCTCATTATTGGATGCACCTGTCTATGAAGTACAAGGTTTAACAAGCTCACCAAACCAATTTTGTGTTCCAACTAATCAGTGCTAAGTTGTTACAGGTTTTCAAATCAACAAAATGGCAGGGGTTCCCAAATTTATGCACCTGTCTAATTTTGTTTTGATGCATATTGCACATTTTCTGTTTATCCAATAAACCTCATTTCACTGCTGAAATATTATTGTGTCCATCAGTTATTTGATAGATCAAAATGAAATTGCTGATCCAAACACCTGCTGATTTATAAATGAAAATAATACAAATTGTCAGGGGTGCCCATACTTTTTGTACCATTTCATCTCAGTTGTAAATAACCTGTAAATAAATAAAATGCTGTATCTTAGCTCCAGGTGATCAGATCTAACTTAAAATTCATGTGTCTGATAAGAGTCCATGTCTGAACACATGCAGAACAACATTTAATATGTGTCACAGCACCAACTGCTTGGAACAGGAAGTCAGCCTCATGGCACCAACCCTATCTGATTGTCAGGAAATTTGCAGGGTGTGTTTTGCAGGTGATACACAGCAGTGCGATATACACTTAGGGTATGTTCTCTAGCGCCACCTAACGGATACCGCAAGCTCTGCTTTCTTTGGCCACGCCGCATTATAAACAACATCTGAACCAAAGGTGTGGTGGAGAGACCCTGCAGCTGCAGCCCGGGCCCAGTCAGGTGGAGGTGTGAGGGCCCATTCAACGCTGCTTGCAGATTTAATTTACATTTTGACTTCAAAGTTTATATGACCTACTTTTGGAACTTTGAAAAAAGTCCAGCTCAAAGTTTTATATGGCAACACTGTTGGCAAATGGCCTAGTGGATTGAGTCCTTACTGTAGCAGCAGTACTGTATGGACTGTTCAACAAGAATTGAACATTTCAAACAATTTCATATTATAAAACCCAGTAAGCTATGTTACTCATTCATGATCCAGGGCTGACCCAGACAAGCACTGGTGGCAATAGCTCAAAATTATCCAAACCAATTTACTTGGAATTTGCCATTGTTATTGATCACAATCCAATCTCACACTTACCAAATATAGGGATAGGTGGCACTACTAATTCTGGATATGGCCCGCTACAACTTGGAACAAAAGAAATTTGTAAGCACTTTAAAGTCCTTAAAACTTGCTGTGTTTATTGATGACCATGTTTTGTAATTTTGATCAGTTTCTTCATTGTCTTGTTAAGTTTTGTTTACTTGGTCAATTTTTTTTCATATTTGTCAGTTTTGTTTCTTAATTCAGCCAATATTTTGCATTTTTATGATTAATGTGTTCGTGTTTTAGTTCTTTTTAACGATACTGATGAATTTTTTGTCCATACTTGTTCATTGTCTTATTCATTTTTGTTCAATTTCTGGAGTATTTCCTTCATTTTTGTCCATTTTGTTTATTATTTTGCCCTTTGTCTTGGTTTTTGTTTTAAATGTAATGTTAAAATTGTTCATTTTGCATTGCTTTAAATAAAAATGAACAAAATAAATGTAGTTTTCATTCTTACAAATCTCATCAGCTCTCTGATATGTGGATGTATTTTCAGTAGAAGAATGGAAATATGACAGTTTATGGTGCATGTTTCTAGGTTTGAGCCACATGGCGATGTCACATTTCTCTCTTGGATCTTAAGCTGAAAACGTCTGACCTCCAGTGTTTTTGAAGCATAGATACAGATTTCCCTTGTCCTCACATGTTACAAATCCATCTGCATATGTTTTCTGTTGCTGGCCCAGCTGGTGAACTTCAGAGCACAATGAAACATTTAATCATTTGCATTTTGTCCAACATCCCTCTCCTGTGTTATGGTTTGGAGAAGAACGGAATACCAAGTAGCTATTTCATTTGACCAGCGTTCCCTGCAGGATAACCTATCATGTCCAACCATCAGCATTCATTGTGTGTGGAGAGCGCAGGGAGACTTATAGACTAAACTGAAGGCCTATATGTATGCACAGCTTACAGTGTTTTTCTTCACATGCAAATGATGATGTTGTGATTTTAATAGAGAGCACACGCTGCAAAAGCAGAGACTGGTGAGAAGGAGAGGGTGAATTTAAAAGTAAATGAAAGGAACTAAAGGCCCTATAATGTGAAAATGCATCTTCATTAGATCTTTGAGGGTTATATACGGGCTGTGGTGTGTCATTAAAAGCTGTAAAACTTGAATTTCACTCGACAGAGATGCAGAAGCATGCCTGTGCTACTTTGTGTTCAAATTTGATTTGGTAATAAAGTTACTGTATGCCTAAATAGATATGTAACTTGTATGACCCTTGACCCTTAACCTTTTGTCTCTAAAACATAGTCACAGGTACTATTCGCAAGGTCAACCTATATGCCAAGTTTGACGAACTTAGCTGTATTTGTTTTTCAGTTAGAAAATTAATAGACTGATGGACAGATGGCACCGCCTGCCCTAATATGAACTCACTCACATTGCCAGTCCTATGAAATCCATACAACAAAATGGCCTGCAGAAAACAACAAGCCTCAATTTAAATTACATTACATCAGTAAAAAGGTAACACCTCCTTCTGGGGGAAAACAGCTGTTCCCGTAGGCCAGGGGGCTTTGTCCAGTGATGGAAGTATTATATTATAATAAATGAAAAAGTAACAAATTAAGCACTAAATCTATTACCAGAAGAAAAAAAAATTAACTACATATTGAACAAGAAATAACAGTATAATCAAGCGATTGACCAAATCCAAAAAAATTTACAAAAATAAGCAAAATAATGAACATGACTTTGTATGCTATGCAATGACTGACATAAACAACATAACAAAATGGCTCCATCCTATTTTGTATCAACGCTGGAGGCTGCCATTGGTGCCTTTAGTCCTATCAGTCCATTGTTTAAATGCCACAGCCTACATGGGTATTGCTGCTGATCAGGTCCATCCCTTTATGACCACAGGGTACCATTTTATGATAGTTAGGAGGTCCGACCCAGTACTGCCAAGGTGTACCTAATAAAGTGGATAGTAAGTGTATATGAAGTTTACATGATTTCTGTTTGAAGTTAATTTGTTTTTGAACCAGTACTTCCATTTAAAACAATGGGATCATTCCCAAAAGGTGGCATGACCATGTCCTGGTGAAATAGATTAGCCCCTCCCCTATATCCTATCCAACATTACTCGATTCCATTTAAATGGCCAAAGATCACTCTGGAAGAAACATGTGGCCCTTAAAGCAAAAAGCAACTTTAGGCAACCACATGATCTTGTCTACAGATTGGTGATCTCATGCACCCTAAGCAAAACAAACCATCAAAAACATTACTCGAACTTATATACACATGTCTGTATGTACACAATGTTGATACTGATCGTATGTGAAATCTATATGTGCACAAACAGGCTACATCTGTGTGTGTTCACTGCCGGAGTGGTAGTGGGGGTGGGGCTTATTTTAAAATAAGCCTTGCCCCCATGATTGACTAGTCAATTTTCCAATTGTCTATGAAAAGTGGATTATTCTGTCTTTACATTAGTGATTAGTGTTGCATTTGATTATGATCCCACATTACTTTGAAAATGGCCCATGTTTCAGCCAGTCAGAGCATTTTCATAAACACATTGAAATAGCACAGATATATATTAAATACTTCGATATGAATCCTATACGAGATATTTGACTCAAAGTGAAAGTGAACTGTGTAGAAAGACACAGGCGATGTAACTGTAAAATGTGGAAAGAGGAAACGAGGAGAGAAGCGAGGGGGCGTTAAAACCACATTTCCCAGTGGATCTTTTGGTAAGGCTGCATTGAGAGAACTGCCAAAACTCTTAGTACACACATTCCTGCACTGGCACACACACATATGCATGGTTCATTTCTGCCAAGTCATATGAGATACACCACCAGGCTGGATGGAGAGATGGGAATATTCCTCATGTATATGTGTGATTAGGATTTATAGTAACATTTAGAAAGGCTGGTTCCCAAACCCTCCATGGCCGGTTTGGAGAATTGAACATTGAGGGGTGTGGAGGTGGTTGGGTTGGGGGGAGGGCCCACAGGAAGAGGCTCAGGAAAGAAAATGACTGGAGGGATTGCTTCTTCCCACACATAAACGCAGTCTCGATCACATGTGTGTACACATGTCACACATAGAAACACACAGCAGAAGAAAAAAAAAGAGCGTTGGACGGATTCCTTTTCCCCACTCATTCTCACACACCCACTCATCATCACGTTTCATTCTTGGCATCCTCCATAGCGTTCTCCTTCAAGCTCAGAATATGACATGGCTTTGGGGTTACATCTCAGCTGCATACACACAGTCAGACATGTGGTGAAAGACATATGGTGAACCGAATAAAGCAGCGTTTCAAACGTTGGACAGGAGATAAGGACCACACTGTGATTTATATTGTGGTCACTGAGCTAACGGGGACAAACTTTTTATTTGTGGAAGTAATTATGTCAGTTTTCAAAATCACTTTTCTTTTCTTGGTGAGAAAGTGAACAACATGGGTGCAGGTTTTGTGTCAGCATTCAGTGAAGTGTTTTTATCTGGGTAACTTTGGATCCTTTTGGAAATTTTGAGGAACAAACATATAATTTTTGTGTTCTGGTGTGTTAATACATTTGTTTGGGGAAGAAAAAAATCAGGAAAATAGTCAAGAAGAAAAGCAAAGTCACAAAATAAACAAAACTAGAAAGCACTTGGAGAGCGCAGACCTCTGCTAAGGCAGCTCATTTCCCTCATATGACATTATTAAGGTCCATGTCTACAGGGAGTGTTTTAGCACCCATAGTGCTATCAGCATTACTTTGTGGGTGATACGGCCCAGCACTTCGCCCAGTGTTTTTTGTTGCTCTAATTACGTGCAGGTCACTCATCTTTTGGCAGACAGTGACTCCTAAAAGGTCCACATTTTGAAATACTACTATATTTAACACGCAAAATAGTGTTTTAAGACTTTATCAGGCAAATACAGTGGTACCTCGCATAAAGAGCTCTTCTGATAACGAGGAATTCGCATAGCGTGGAAAAAATTGGCAAAAAATCTAACCGCAAAGCGAGGAATTATGCGCACAACGAGGCCCGGGTCACGTCTGCGTCACTTCCGGGTCTCATCCCCGAATGACCCGCAAGTGACATTCCCACTGAATGTAAACATTGTGGTCCTTCTGATCGTGTGTCCGGGTCCTGCAGCTGAGTGTAAACGCAAACTGAGCCTTTTTCATTTTAAATACTGCTTCATTTTGTGTTTTTCATCATGGGACCTAAGAAGAACGATAGTGGGGACAAGAAGACACGTAATACGATCTCGTTGCATGTGAAATGCAAGATGATACAAAAACATTCTCGTGGCGTTCGAGTGACCGACCTGGCGAAAGAGTAGCTAACGGCTGTTAGCCACTAGCCGTGTTATGGAGAAGGCTACTGCTGCTTTGGAAGTGATACTGTACCATAATTGAAGACATTGGGCAGCGGTGAGTCGGCTGTCTGCTCCCAGGCCTCGGCGTCTCCGCTGTCCGCTCCCGGGCTTCGGCGTCTCCGCTGTCCGCTCACGGGCTTCGGCATCTCGGCTGTCCGCTCCTGGGCCTCGGCGTCTCCGCTGTCGGCTACAGACATCCGAACTACCGCTGGAGTGTTCAGAAAGCTGTTACACCGGATCTGGGGGGCACTTTGAGTAGGTTAAATGAAAAACACATGCTCCGGTGAGCTTCCCCAGTGCCTACCGACTCCCTCCGTCGTGTGAATCCGACTTTAGCGCCTGTAAATCGGCCACTGTCCCTCACTGTTCCTGGTGTGGAAGCTAGCTAGCATTAGCCGGCTAGCGTCGCTTTTAGCAACAAGGCCGATGTTGGAGCCGTATTAAGCGGA
>JAQQAE010001114.1:0-27259 GCA_029823295.1 Pseudamia nigra
TTATAAGGCGCAGTGTCATATTTGGACAAAATTGACGGCGTTTAGATGCGCCTTATAGTGCGGAAATTACGGTACTCTAGATGCAGCTTACATTATACTTTGAGTGTTGTTTTTTTTAATTATCAATAATATACTGTCAATTATTCACAGAATTTTTCAAGAGCTTCAAAATAACACATGCATAAGGGCGTAGGTTTTATCTGAACATGGGGGGGGTGAACAAAATAATGAAGAAAATGAATAAAAATGAACAAAATAATGTAGAAAGCAAGTAAAAAAATGTAGTTCTCCTTTCGGCTGCTCCCCTCAGGGGTCGCCACAGCGAAATACCAATGATTTGCATGTTTGATCTGGCATCGGTTTTTACGTCGGATGCCCTTCCTGACACAACCCTCACAACAAGAAAATTAGTAAGGATGAGTAAAATAATAAAGAAAATTAGTAAAAAATAAGCAAAATAATCAAGACAATGACTAAAGATGAACATAATAATGAAGAATATGGATAAATTAATAACAAAATAATGAAGAAAGTGAGTAAAAATGAACAAAATAATGTAGAAAACAAGTAAAAAAATTAATAAAATAATCAAGAAAATGAGTGAAGATTAACATAATAATGAAGAATGTGGATAAATTAATAACAAAATGAATAAAGTGAATAAAAATGAACCAAATATTCAAGAAAATTAGTAAATAAAATGAACAAAATAATCAAGAAAATGATAAAGATTTAACAAAATGATCAGTAAAATAGGTACAAATCAACAAAATAATCAAGAAAGTTTGTAAAAATGTACAGAATAAATAAGTAAATTGAGTAAAATGTGTCAAAATGAACACTTATAGCATATTATCTAACGTAGTAAAATGTGCCAACGAAGAAGCAAAATGAACAAAATAATCAAGAAATTGGAGTAAAAAAGGTAAAATAAATGTTAAGAGAATAATTTTTAAAAAGTAATAAAAAAAATATGAAAAGTGGCAAAAATGATCAAAACACCAAGAAAATAACCAGGAAAACATGAATTGGAAAATCCAGAAATACATCATGTTAAACTTGATGATGTGTTCTGGATTTGTTTGTTCCAAGGCATTGTTTACTTTGTCCATTTTGTTTTCATGTTTTTTGTTTATATATTTGATTATTTTGCTCAATCTATTGCTTATTTTTGTTCAGTTTGGCTGATTATTTTGAGTATTTTTGTTAACTTACTTGTTTTTGTTCTTCATTTTTGCTCATTCTGTGGCTTATTTTTTCATTATATAATTTTTTAGATTTTTTGATAGTTGTGTTCATTTTTGTGAATTTACGTGAGTGTACTGTACTCTTTTTTGCTCATATTGTTGGTTATTTTATTCAGTGCATAATATTGCTGCTGTTTGCCATCAACCGTCTCATTTCTGCATTTTTTTTTTTTGCAGACAGGATGGAAATGTGAAGTTGTTATTTGAAAAACACCTAAAATTGTCCAAGAAATTGTAATGTTCCCTTCTGAAATGTAGTGTATGAGTATGAGTATAAAGCTGCGCAAAACAGAACTACTCAAGGAAAAGTATCTCAGCTTAGGATCTGAGTAAGAGGGTAAGGGTAAAGGGATAAAGATTGAAAGTCGATGCCAACCATTTGTAGTTTTAATTACCGCACAGCAGCTGTCCGATATTGATCATGTTTTAGAGAGGACTTATTTACTAGATAATAGAACTGCAGATGGCAAATATGACACTGCATATGGCTCCATCATTCTTGCAACTAAAGTGCATGTATTATCTGTCATTTGTCATACTGCAGGCAGAACAAATTGGTTCTGAGATCAGAGAAAAGTATAGAAATAGACAAAGAGCAGAATATGGATGAAGAATTAATTTGTATAGCTGAGGCGGAGGGATGAACAGTCTCAGAGCATCAGACACCTGAGACAGCACACTACCCTCAGTCAATTTAAATCACATCAGCGTCTACAGATCTCTCTCCCCAAAAGTTAAATTGAAGTGAAAAATAAAATTACTTTCACTTTTTCTCACCATGTTCTTATCCTTTTGGGCTCTGCTGCAAGGATCTAAAACTTGTTTTACATGTAACACACTGTCTCAACTGTCTGTTCTTGTAAAAAGAGGACATGGTAAGATAGAAAAAGGGTCTTTCAGCAGGATACAAGTAATAATCTGTGTTAAACCTGCTGAGCTGCTGTATTACTGAAGCTCTTGGCAGGTTCGCCCGCATTGTAGCGGCACTCAGTCAGTTTGAATAAGCTGAGTGTTGCTATGATCACCGTGAAAGTTTAGATTAGTACGAGTTTGCTGAGAAATGCTGAGTAAACGCTGAATCTGCTGTAACGGCAAAAGAAAACTAGCCACGGTGCCAATCGGAAACACATCACGGTCAGGTCGGATTGTTCTAAGATGTGGTCGGCACAGAAAGGAATGACTCCAGTATAACAATGCACAGTTATATTTTTTTCACTTCTTTTGAAAAGACAAAACTTCTGATGAGCTGATCACATGGTCCAATAAAATGTTTATTCTATTAATATTCCTCTTTCAGTGCAGCCATGTGAACTCCAATTATCTGTTGTTTTTTTTATTTCACAGTTTCCCATACTGTAATAATAGATGATCCAATGTGTGAACTCAACTCTTCATACCAACTCAGCAAAGTCACATCCAAAAACCTGATGTTGTCCTGTGTCATGTTGTCCAAATATAGCTGTATTTGTCCAGTTGACATTGAAATGTGGACTTTTCTTTGGAGCATCCATTACTATCAGAGAAGATCCTCGACTCTGCAGCTGCCTAAGTCTGATAAAGAATATTTCATTATCAAATACACTCTGTACATGTCCTATAATATTTAAACAGTTTCCATCATTGTCTTTTATTACTGCATCCTTCAAAGTGATTATCCAAGGTGTTAATTAATAAGCCTATTTTACTCATTTTGTTGCTTATTTTGTCATTTTTTTGTTTTTTGTTATTGTTTGTTGCTGGTTTTATTGTTCATTTTTGTTCATTTACTTGATTGTTTTCTTCATTATAGCTGATTCTGTGGCTTATTTTATTCATTTCTGCTTATTATGCTCATTATTTACTTGATTATTAGGTTAATTTCTGATCATTTAAATGATTATTTTATTACATTTTTGCTCATTTTGTTGTACATTTTGTTAATTTTTGCTCATTCTGTTCCTAAGTTAATTTCAACAATGACTCCTGATGAAGAGTGCATTTTCGGCTGTGACTACAAATGCAGCAGAGGCACATACAGTATATTGACATGTTTTTAATATTTTCATAAATCCATTCAGTTGAGATTTCCATAATCTGTTCCATCAGAGGTGTTTGTCCTTTCCAGAAGCCGCAAAGAACAAAACACTCGAAGACACCCAACCCTGTAATGGTATTATTGTGATGAAAACCGATTATGCCGGAGCAGGGGGGAAATCTACAATTCAGCAGCTTTACAGACATGATAGATGTTTCATTGCCTTTAGTGGTATATGTTGTTTCCAGAAAAACAGGAGAGGAAATACTCACCTGCCACCAGCTTGAGGAGGAAGCACTTAGAAACACTTTGCACGTATTTCATGGCTGACCAGACCGACTCAAAGGTCTGAAGGTCGATGGCTCTGTGATGCATGACAGCTGAACAGGGATGGCGGTGCTACTTACAGCTAAGTCAGCATTTTACTCACTTTGCTCAACACATACTTGTCGGCTCAGGATTACTTCTGCTTTGAGACACATCAGCACACTGAGAGCCCAGCGCCTGGTCCTAACCCAACTGCCAGAAGGGGTGTCCTGTTTGTGCATTTCCCTGTGTGTGAAGGAACTGAGAAGTGAAGGGTTAAATAATCAAAGTACAGAACAGTTTATATTCATCGGTGAGTTAATTGGTGCCATTGCTTGTCTCCTTCATGTGCTTTGGACATGACTTTGAAAAATAAAAGATGACAAACAAGACAAATAAAAAGATTAAATAAATAAAAAATAATTAAATTCTATCCCATTCTCACTTGATGTATGTCTCCATTGTTGTATTTTGTCCTTCATAATGTCCCACACGGGCAACATGGTGGTGCAGTGGGTAGCACTCGTGCCTCACAGCTAGAAGGTCCTGGGTTCAATCCCAACACCAGGTGGTGGGGCCCCACTGTGTGGAGTTTGCATGTTCTCCCCGTGTCTGCGTGGGTTCTCTCCGGGTTCTCCGGTTTCCTCCCGCAACCAAAAACATGCACTAGGGGGTTAGGTGAATTGGTCACTCATCCATAGGCATGAATGTGAGTGTGAATGGTTGTCTTTCTCTATGTGTCAGCCCTGTGAGGAACTGGCGACTCATCCAGGGTGTACCCTGCCTTTGCTCAATCAGCTGGGATAGGCTCCAGCATGGAGCCAATGGATGAATAATGTCCCACTGGGAGACAGGTGTGGACTGCAGACAGGTCAGTCTAGTACCTCACTCTTTTACTATGAAGCCATGTTGTTGTAACACAAACAGAATGTGTCTTCACATTGTCTTGCTGAAATAAACCAGCGCGTCCCTCAAAGAGACATTGCTCGCAGCAGATGTTGCTCCAAAACCTGTATGTACCTTTTAGCATTATTGGAGCTTTCTCGGATGTGCAAGTCACTCATGCCATGGGCACTAACACACCCCCATACCATCACACAAGCTGGCTTTTGAACTTTGCACTGATAAGAATCTGGATGGTCCATTTCCTTTTTAGTGAGGGGGACACAACATCCATGATTTCCAAAAACAGTTTGAAATGTGGACTCGTCAGACCACAGCAAACATTTCCATTTTGCGTTAGTCCATCTTAGATGAGCTCGAGTCCAGAGAAACCAGCATTGTTTCTGAGTGTTGTTGATATACAGTATGTCTTTCACTTTGCATGGCAGTTTTAATTGGCACTTGTAGAGATGAACTGCATTTACTGACAATGGTTTTCTGAAGTGCTCCTAAGCCCACGTGGTGATGGCCTTTACCGAATGATGTTGGTTTTTAATGCAGTGCCACCTGAGAGATTGGAGGTCACGGGCACTCAACGTTGGTTTTAGACCTTGCCTTTTATTTGCAGAAATTTCTCCAGATTCTTTGAATCTTGTAATGATAATATGTTCAGTAGATGATAAATTCCTTGAAATTGTACATTGAGAAACATTGTCCTTAAGCTGTTGGACTATTTGTTCATGTAGTTGTTCACAAAGTGGTGAGCCTCGCCCCGTCTTTGCTTGTGAATGACTGCGCCTTTCAGGGATGGTCCTTTAAACCCAGTTATGACACTCACCTGTTTCCATTAACCTGTTCACCTGTGGAATCTTCCAAACAGGTGTTTTTTGATCATTCCTCAACTTTCCCATCTTCTGTTGTCCCTGTACCAGCTCCTGTGGAACATGTCAAAGGCATCACATTCAAAATGAGTGAACATTTGCAAAAAACAATAATGTTTAATAGTTTGAATATTAAATATCTTGTCTTTGTGATGTATTTAATTGAATACAGGTTGAAAAAGATTTGGAAATCATTAAATTCTGCTTGGTTTTGGTTTTTTGCACAAAATCAGATGATGTGTCAGGTCATATTTATGTAAATATGTGGAAATTTATGTCTGAGAAACTTTCAAGGAGCACTGTAACTGCAGTTAAAGTTGTCTGTAATGCCATGTGAATCACATAAAAGATGCTGATTAATATTTCTTCTTCTGCCTCATTCTCTTTTTTTAAATAAAAAGACAACTGTTAAAAGGAGCAGAAACAATCAATACCTGCTCTGAGTTCACCTAAAAAAAACTCCCAAAGTTAAAAATTCAACAATCTGCTTTCTTCATGGAGAGAGATTTATTGACAGATGACTCGTGCCATAAAACTACTTTCCAAAAGATGCAAAAGGAGTTTTCAAAGTCGAGTGATCTGATCCCTCAGCAGCAGGACTGTTGGAATCCATCTTCTGCTTCATTCTTATTACAGAACAAATGCAGTATATTCACAATTACAGTACATAGAAGTAGATGCTGACTTGTGCAGTGCTTTCCTCCTCTTCCTGATTCTTCTTTTGAATATAATAGAAAAGCACAGTGAAAAGGAATTCACAGCAAAGTTTTTTAAGCCCTTTTTAAGTTTTTTAAGCCTCATTCAGTGTCGTTTGAACACCGAAGAAAAGAATATTAATTAGTGCCGTCATATTAAACAGACACATCCTGAAATTCGTTATGTGTGGCAGTTCCTGAAGCGGAGCCCACTAATCATATCACTCACCACTGCATCTAATAAAAAGAGAAGCAAGAAATGAAGACAAATTGATGGCCCAGCATGTTTTATCACATAGGTGCTGCTGTGAATCCAAGAGAAACAGGTGTTTCTCAAATGATCCAAGAGTCAGTGTGTGTGTATTCAGCATCTCATAGCACCAAAATGATTACCACTAACTACACCGCAGCATTGTTTTCTACCTAGAATCACAAATGCACGCCTTGGACAGGTGCGTTCACATTGCAGCTGGACATAACAAACCAGCAAACAGGATGTTTTTATTGTGTGCGACTGATTTAACCATCTGGGGAGAGAGTTCAATCGCAGCAGTGTGGATTATATAGGTGAGGCATATGGGTTGTAAGCACATGTCATAAAATCAAACACTGGGGAGTTGTTAAAGAGGACATGAAACAAGAGATAATCTTATTGTGGTGCTGTAATAAAATGTGTCTATTTTCAGTTGGATTTATCCAAAAATTTTATTCCACTTTTTTGTCCAGTAGGAGGTACCTTTTGATGATGTCAAGCCATATGCAAATTAAGAAATTATTCAAATTCAAATGATCCTGCTAAGAATAAATTTGTTTTGTAAATGAGGTTTGCATAAAGACAGAATAAATCTGAACTGCTTATAGTTAACTAGAGGTTTTGATCACCCATGATAACAAGGTATCACCGGAAAAAGTGGCCATAATGCAGCAGAATTTTGCATGAGATTTTTCTTCTTGTTACAATCAGTGGCTCCACTTATCTCAAAAGTTGACAGGATGGAGATATTGAAGTGGTCAATATGCATGGCAGGTTTCAAGTGAATTGGTTCGGCCACTTTCATGTATTTGCAAATTACCTTGTTAGAAGCAGTAGGATCCTGTATTCCACATATCCAATAGTTACGTTTAAGATTTGATTGGGGTTGATAACTATGCCAAGTTTAAAGTAACTCAGTTAAAATATTTTCAAGATACTACATTTTCCCTGAAGCAAATCCTAGTGGTAAAAATAACGCTGATAACACTGAGCTCTTTAAATGACCAACAACCATGGCAGCTTTCATGTAAACTGGTCTATCCATTTTTGAGCTATTTGTTGACATGTCAGATATGCAGACATGGGCGATCACATGGACAATGTGGACAATGTGGATGACACCGACATGGACACAGGATCATGACCCAATATCTGCCTTTTTTGCAGATGATAACTGCAAAATTATGTCAAATATGCAAATATATAAATATGATTAACTTTCTTCTGTCGATTGGACTGGATATTTGGATTGAAGACGTTTCACCTCTGAGACGTCACCTGTAGGTTTCTGAAGAGCTATTTGGAAGCTTGAATAAGGAACCACTGTTTGTCTCTATACTTTGTGCACTCTGATCCAAAAATGATCAAGGCAGGTTGAATGAAACACTAAAACCTCTGCCTCTGACACACTTGTCAATCAAAGCAGCCATGCCCTTAATTATGCACTAATATCAGGGTCATCATTTTATAACCTTTACAGTATGTGTGTTTGCCGAGTCATGTGTTACCTACAATAATAAGGACAGTACAATCCTTTATTATGGGCTGATAACCTCTTTAATGATTTAGTAAAGAATATTTTTGGTACAGTGGGAGTGATGTCCTTTCCGTTTTTTCTGTTTCACATATTCTCCTCTGCTACAGCATTCATGAACCATTAGAAGTTATGATATGAGCATCCAAAAAAGCGATCTGACAAGGTGAACAGTAAGGCATCTAAACTTAAAGTGAGATTTTCTGCTGGAGGACAGAAACGGACCCTTTGTCTCCTTCCCGGTCTCCTAATGAATTGGTTTTACCCTGTTTTGGAGCAAATTATCCTTCCCTCTCCTCCTAATTTTCCAATTTGCTGTGTCATTTATACCTAATTGAGGACTGCACTGGGCTGTATTACTCTCACAAATAGGGTGATATAGTTTATCGAAGGTCTGCTTTATACAGAGGGCTGGTAAACCAAACATCAATTGTAGACCATACAGAAGATGGGGAATTTTCCCGCAGCCTGGGGGAGCATTGCAAAGAGGCTTTAATTATTTCTCAAAGGCAATCCTGGCCATTGCTACTCCACTCATTTTATGGTCACTTTCCTTTTCTTTCTTTGATGGAGGTAATGAATGGGGTGAGAATTCACTTTATTTTATCCCTGCTCTGTTGCCTTTCCTGGTATTTGCATCTCATATTCGTCTAATCGAATAAGAAAAGCTTGTTTTTAACTCGCCCTGGTTCAGCAGAGGAATGAATGGTAGCACAAGGCTTAAGTTAGTGCCTCCAGTATTCATGGCCTTCATTTAAAACTCTCTGGGTGCAGACTGTCACTGTTTAGAAAGTGTAAGTTTATGCCCTTGACTCTACTCGTAGCCAGTTGCACTTATTTACAAAATCAGAAGCACTGCTTGTTGAAACACAGAGAAGTATGGGTAAATGTCAGCAGATTCCTGTTAAACCAGGAATAATGCATAAAAAAACTGCTTTATTTTCTGTCAGGTGGCACAGACTTTTTTTTTAAATCCAATTTTACCGTAACTGAGATACTGGAGAATTTCCTTTCCAGCCAGAAAGAGTGAAGATTGACTGTAGCTTTGGATTTATTATCTTTGTTGCACATTAATTTATTGTATATGCACTATATTTTTTTTATTATTGAAATTCAAGGTGATAGTCTTTCTCTCTTCCTTTTTTGCCATTTTCTCACCATTTTTATAGCAACACAGTGCTTTCTGCAGCACAATACTGTTGAAAAAATGCTCACGACAGTATGGTACCACAGTTGCAGACACAGTGGGTTTTAATCAATCAAGCAAACTTGGGACACCTGTAGGAATTGCTGTAGTTGAATCAACTTTCAAGGCTTGATCAACCTCCATCGGTGCAGAACAGCTTTAAGTTTTTAACCCATTTCTTGCTCCCTGAAGAAGACCTTTTAATATAATTCTGAAATGCACATTATTTTTCAGTTTTGGGTAACCTTAACTTTTTGTAACCTCTGTCAGCTCTGTACTTACCCTTGTACCAATTGAAGATATTCATTGGGCTTGAACTGCTTGAATTTCAATTAAAAAAAATGGAAAGACTAAGGTGTTCTTAAACTTTTTTCCACACGTACATTGGTTCATGACGCTGACAAGTTCACACTGGAATCTGACACTTAGAAAACAGGACCACCAGAAGCTGCAAACCATCGCCCCCTTTGATCATCAGTCCCCATGCTGAATAATTCCTCTATGCTGTGAATACCCTAAAACAAATATACAGTTGGTGTTACACAAGCTCCTTGACCCTGAAAGCATACTTCAGGATTTATATTTCTATCATCATTTGTTTTAAAGTAACGTGGAGGTTGGAAGGTGCAGAGCAGATGCTATTTTATTGTTAGAACTGTTATCCGAGTATAAACAGGTCTTATATGGAGAAAAAAAAAAACAGAAGGAATGGGCTCAGGGTGAGAGACAGTAAATGCACAAAAACACAAAGCATAAAACACAGAGCACACATGGAGCAGGATGTAGACCCAAGTATCCTGCGTTGCAGTCCTGGAGCTTGGTTGCCACCACAGACTGTATGGATCAACCCTCTGTTACATGACCCATAGGTCTCTGAGGAGCTGTTTGGAGCCTCTGGGAGCTGCCATATCGGCACTTCTGCCTATCACTCTAATCCAAAAATAAACTTAAATGTTGAGTGTGAGTGGAGGTGAAGTGGATTAAATGATGCAGGGAGGACCTTTGGCTTGGACACACCTATCAATCAAGGCACATATGCTTTAATGTCAGTGTTGGGATGAGTTATATACATATTCACCTTGCCTGCAGTGTTCACAGAGGTGGAAATAAACTATAGAGACTAAAACCGTATCAGGCTGTAATGTAAGCATGTTCATTTCTGCTCTGAAGACATTTTAGCATGGGACTCTATGGGGAATGACTCACTTTTGGAACCCACCCCAGTGGACACTGGAGGTACTGCAGTTTTGGAAGCTTCCGCATTTAATTCACCACTCAGCCATGGAGATTGACACTTGGTTGCCACCATAACCTCCTCACCGCCAGCATCTAAGTTTGTATTCTAAATGGTGTGAGAACCAGGTGTTCACTCTGGTAGCACATTGTGCAGGTGTCTACCGGTAAACGCAAATAGGTACGGGAATTCCTTTGTCTCCTCTATTATTGCGGCATTCAATGCAGGCAGGAAGAGGTAACTTACTGACTGCACATGTATGCATTAGGCTTCTTTTTGTTATTTATTTTATACAGTATTATGTGTATGTTTGCTTTATGATTATTTATTGCTGTGTGTTTTTACTCACTTGTTGTGCATCATGGGTACAAATAAAGCTGAAGAGGTCATTTAATTTAAAAACATAACTTTAGGTTGTAATATAATGCAACCAACTTATGGGGTCATTGCAGGTCTAAAAGTACAGAAAATTTTGACCTAATGGGAAGAACAGACAGACCCAATTCTAATAAACGCAGAAGGGCATAGGAAGAACAAAAAAATGAAAATAAATGAGCACAGAGGCCAGCCTAGAATCTATGCTACAAGTACATCTTACTCCAACTCTGTGTTTGGTATTATCAAAAATAAATAAGGAAAATAATGCAAAGACTTTAAAAAAGTCTTACATGTACTGTCTACATAAGTCATCAGTAGTTCTCCTGGAGACCCTTAAAGTCCACTGAAACAAGAACAGACCTGAAATGCAGGATTATAATGAGCTAAGAAGCCTATAAACTTAAATGATCTATATTTTAAAAACTTTGTATTTCTTCCTATTTATATTCTGCCATCTGCACAAACACGCAAAACTATTTCATATACATACAACCTCTATGAATTTTCATGTTAGACATTTAATCGATTCCTGCTTAATGTTTACATCTGTTTCTTTAGCCACTGCATCAAACTGAATAACATCTTTTCAGATTTTTCAGTTGTGTAATCAGCAAATGCCGTCGACCTCCTGCCTCTCCTCAGATCAACCCGTTAATTTCAGGCTGGCATCACAGGATTTTTTATTTATTTATTTTTGGCAGCAGATGTTCCTCTCACCCACCCATCCTCAGGGGTTCCTCAGTGCCATCAGGACCCTGCTGGCCACCAGACAAACACATACGCCAAATGCATCACATGGGGGTCGTTCAGTCCCGTTTACCTCTTCCTCCCATCTGCTGATACAGTTTGTGTCCTCTTACAACTCACCAAAGCAGGCCCAAACAAAGCATTCAAGGGGGTTTGTGCTGAAAAACCATTTTAGAAAAAGATGAGTCTCGACCCTTGACCACCTCAGTAAGTTCTGTGTGAGACAGTGGCAGACGGAGATGTGGGCACGTGAATAAATCGATTAGTGGAGCATTTGACGGATGGGATTTATAGGAGGCCCCGACGCTCCAGAGAATTAATTTCACTAGGAGAACACGCCTCTGCCAGGTTCATTCATCTTGGCAGGAAATTTGGCAGTTTCCTCAGGTCTCGGGGCTCAATTAAGCAACGACTCCAGCAGTTTGGGGAGGGAACAGCTTTGTTGAGGAATATGCCACATTCATGTGTCAGACATGTGTTAATGATAACAGATTTAAGACTTGGAGAGATGATAAAGGAGGGTGTGATACGGATGTGGGAATGGGTCTAAGAAGAGCTTCGTGGACTGAAACTTAAAGCAGGAGACTACTATTCTTGGCACTCTGGGACAGAGATGAGAATCAATCAAAACCAGTTCAATTCCGAAGTAGTTCCAAATTGCCCGATCAGCTTGAAATCATATGCATTAATTTCCCTATCATTATATGGCTTAGACACAGGACCCATGCCATTTTGGGTGCCACTCAAACCAAATTAGAATTCAATTTGTGTGGAGAGCATCAAAACAAACTCAGTGAATTTTGCAGCTGGCTGTCAGTGGATGTCGGTAACAAGTTTGCAAGCTGTTTGGGTGTCTGCTCTAGCTTTCTAAAGTTTTGTACAAGGATACGGGAAAAATAACGGTCTATTATGACCAGGTAGTATTGAAGAATTTTCTTAACTGCATGTGTTTGAGTAGATTTTTTAGAAAAATGTACACTTGAGGGTATTTGTTTAGTCAAGTACATTAACAAAAATGAACAAGATAACTAATGAAAGTGAACAAAAATCAACAAAATAAGCCAAAAATATACAGTTGGCAAATACTGAGCGTTTTTTCTTTTTGTCTCTGTAGATGTTTGACATATATAAACAGTGTCTAACATCATGTAATTTTACATTTACCTGGTTCTGTCACTACCGTATTCCCGCACTATAAGGCGCACCCCCCCCCAAAAATGTCATTTTGAATTTTGTTTTGTTTTTATAATCATGTGCGCCTTATAGTGCGGAAAATACGGTATAGCAATGACAGTTAATGTGACCTTTACATTGTTATTACCTGTAGACCAAAGAACCTCTTTAAATATTTGAAGCCAATTCTAGATTATGGAGTTACTCATTACTTGAGTCCTTCTATGAGATACTGTACTCTCACTCAAGCACTTATTCTTTTGAGTGCGTCTACTTAAGTCGTTATAATGTAACACTACTTTTACTTGAGTATTATCTCTGTTTACTACACCCACCTCTCATTATGTATGACAAATTCTTCAAAAGACTTAGAGAGAAATATGCAGTTGGCTACACTTGTGAAATTGAATGTACTGTTTATTCAAACAAAACCAGGAAACCCATGAATAAACAAGTATGCTTCTGAGTTTATCAATTCCTGTCATCCATTCATTGATGCTTGTTTTCAGACAGTTGCACATTATGCGGAATGCGTAAGAGTATATGAGCAAGGATGAGTTGAGGTTCACCACCTTATGAATAACTGCTCCAGCTAATAGTCCTACAGTTTAAGAACAATGTTTCTTAACATACAATTGCAAGGAATTTTTGGATTTCATCATCTACAGTTCATAATATCATCACAAGATTCAGAGAATCTGGAGAAATTTCTGAAAGTATAAGGGAAAGCTGAAAACCAACATTAAATGTCCGTGACCTTCGATCCCTCAGGTGGCACTGCATTAAAAACCAGCATCATTCAATGACCACGTGGGCTCAGGAACACTTCAGCAAACCATTGCCAGTAACACAGTTCATCTCTACAAGTGCAAGTTAAAACTCTACCATGCAAAGTGAAGCCAGATATCAACAACACCCAGAAACGCCGCTGGTTTACCTGGACCTGAGCTCATCTGAGATGAACTGACACAAAATGGAAAAGTTTGTTGTGGTCTGACGAATCCACATTTCAAACTGTTTTTGGAAATCATGGATGCTGTGTTCTTTGGGCAAAAAAAAAAAGTGCCATCCAAATTATTATCAGTGCAAAGTCCAAAAGTCAGAATCTGTGATGGTATGGGGGTGTGTTAGTGCCCCTGGCATGAGTGACTTGCACATCTGTGAAAGCTCCATTAATGCTAAAAGGTACAAACAGGTTCTGCAGCAACATATGCTGCCATCCAAGCAATGTCTTTTTGAGGGATGTCCTTTATTTCAGGAAGACAATGTGAAGACATATACGGCACATGTTACAACAGTGTGGCTTAGTAGTAAAAGGGTACTAGACTGATCTGTCTACAGTCCACACTTGTCTCCCACTGAAAATGTGTGGTACATTATGAAGCACAAAATATGACAACAGAGACCCTGGACTGTTGAACAACTGAAGTTGTACATCAAGCAAGAATGGGATAGAATTCCACCTACAAAGCTTCAACAATTAACGTCCTCAGTTCCTAAACACTGAGTGATGTTTAAAGGAAAGGCGATGTAAAACAGTGGTAAACATGTACCTGTTCCAGCTTCTCTGGAACGTGTTGCAGGCATCAAATTCAAAATGAGCAAATATTTGCAAGAAACAATAAAGTTTATCAGTTTGAGCAATGCATATCTTGTCTTTGTAGTGTATTCAATTGACTATAGGTTGAAAAGGAATCCGTTTATGTTTTACACAAAGTCCCAACTTCATTAGAATTAGGGTTTATATTTACTGTAAAATACCCACTCATTGAAATCATCCAGAAGTTGGTGTTGATGTGTATAATTAAAGACGTATACACCTTGATGGAGCTACAGGCTTCACTATTTCATTCAACCCACCTTGACACTGCTCACAATCCACCTCTTAATCAGCTTTTGGATCAGAGTGAGAACCTGCAAAACAGCTCTTCAGAAAACCTTTGGGTGACATCACTGCAGTGTTGTCTGTTTTCCTACAACATCTTAAGAATTATAAATATTATTGTTCCAAACTATTAGAATTATGCATAACATGTAACAGAGTAACATTTTAATACTAGTGAATCTAGAATATGATCCTATAATTTGAATGTAGTACAGTAGTAACAGTTTGTGTAACACTGTATCTTGTGTAATTAGAGCATTTTCACATTCACTAATGGATTTAAAATGTTAGATTGAGATGTAAATATAACAAATGAAGATTTACTCATAAATACAGGACTAAAGAATTTGTTGAGTATGGTTTTTTTTCTATTTTCTTGCTTGTGTTTCTAAAATAAACGAGTCTGGCTGCTTTTTGTTCGCTGCTATAAATATCTGTCAAGGGGGAAAAAAATCTCCAGCAGTAAGTCATGGCAGAGGGGAAAAAATGGCTTCATTTTACAAAGAAAGATGATAGTGCTAGTTGTAATGTTGGTAAAACAATCCTTTCAAGTAAGGGTGTAAACACCTGCAATGTGCTGACACAGACAGACTTGGTGGTTTTTCTTTGACTAAATGAGAACAAATGCTCTACAGTATTCTTCCAGTTCATCCATTTTAAACGATGACCATCACCTTAGTGTACACATCAGGCCCCAGACTGAACAGGTGTGAGTCACATGCCTTTGTTTCTGTGTGTAGACTCAGAGATACTGTGTAAAGCCTGGAAGGGGCTGCTTTTTTGCACACAGCAAACAGACCAAAAATCATTGAAGGAATCAATGGAGAATCTGAGCAATAAGCACAACAATGACTGTATCAATGAAATCACATTAATGCCGTTTCCACCTGTGTCTGTTTCCTTGAAAATGATTGACAGACTACACCTAAACTCCTAATAGTGTGTGATACTTCGAAGGCTCGTGACAAACATGAGCTCAATAAACAGGGCGATGTATTTAAAATGCACAGAGAACACACCAACGGGAGCTTTCGTCTGGGGTCCCCTAGGAGTCCACTGTATCTGTATTTTTAATTAAAAAAACAGATAGCAATGATATGAAGTCGTGGTAACAAATGGACTGGCAAAGTCATGCAAAATGGCAACCACAGAAAAAATGTACTTGTAAGATATTAAACCAGTAGTAGAATAGAGATAAATCAAAAGAATGAGCTGAAAGAGGGTTCAGTATGATAGTAGTGCGCTTGTGTGCTTACATTTTACAGCACTAATTGAATGCTTTTTATTCTAATTCAGCAGCAAAGTGCTGAAAAACTCAGAAGCATGAGAAATTCCATGGATAAAATAACCGTGCATTCCCTGTAGAAATTAATGTACAGTCCTTTATGATGAATGTAGGCAACTGAGGCTGCCATTAGCTGAGAAATTGAGTTGACTGACATCAGCAAACACGTTGCCCTCACCTCAAAAAAGACTCCAACATTCTTGAACTTTTAAACTGGCTTGTATAGCTGCAGAATCAGTAGTATCAGGTGTGGATTCATCAGTAGCGTCCTCCTACTGCCCAGCCATTCAGTTCAACATGAATATAAAAATACTGATTTGCAAAGCTCTAAAGACAGCTATTTTTTTAATCTTTGGATTAAATTGCACATAATGTACACTTAATCAGAGATATTGGCTGAGTGTAGAGGCATCTTGGTACTCTGTCTCTCCCTCCCTCTATCTCAGGTTCCAGTCCCTCATCCTTAACTTCTCAGCGGATGATTTATGTTGCAGTGTTGCTCCATGACCTCAAAATCCGCCCCATCCATACCGCACCTGTCACTGCGCCACTGTCTGCGTGCTTACTGAAAACCAAGCCATCCGTGCAAAATGGCAATTTTCCACTCACCTAGAGAATAAAAAAAGGATCCAATCCATTCAGAAGCAAAACTAGGAAAATTCAATGATATGTAGAGCAGGTGCATGAGGGCTCACTACTCCACTAACGAGGGAGCTGAACTGCACGCACTGCTGACCACAACATCTGTCGTTCGTAGGACTGCAGAGTTTGGTTTTACCTCTGTAACAAAGTGTGCTCAGTGAGATGCAGCATTATGATAAAGCACTTAAAACCGATACAGATGGAAGGGACCAGGCCCAGTTTCAGCTGGGGGCACAAGGTTCCCATGCTGCGGCCTGGTAGCATATGATGCATGAGGGTCCAGGGGGAGCAGCAGAGAGTTGTGCTTGTCTGTGGGGCCCAAGGTGAGGCCCACTCTGACCCACTTCACTATCCCAGGTGGAACCCCTAATGAGCTCATCAGGTCTAATGAAGCCTAACAGGGTACTAATTGACAGTTATGATGTCCCTGAAGGTCAGAGGGCAGGTTCCTGTGCCAACAGTGGGACACGCTGGTACTTCCTGCCAAACAGTAAGTCATGTGACCAATTAATGCTCCTCTGTGTAAACAAAGTCATGGATGGACAAGAAGAATGAGAGTTTAGCAACCATTGCAGTAGGTTTGGGCCATGAGGCCAAAGTTTCCTCTCATGGTTTATATAGTTTTGTATCATAATACCTTAATATTTAAATTATTCTCTAGTTCTAGTTGAAAAATTACTTAAAAAAGCAAAACTGTATTTCAATCACATTTCATTTTTTTCTGTTCTGTCACATTCAGTATTCTACATGTTTGCTTTGTATTCATGTAATTTCCCTGTCAGTATCTATGCAGATATTCAAATGACAAAAAATATGGAAATAAAGACTGTGATGTGTGATGTGATGAATAAGAAATAAGAATGGGTGACTCAGTAGCTCAGTTGGTACAGCACCTGGTAGTGCACACCCACATGGCTTGGCCCAACCCCAGCAGCCCGGGCCCAAATCCTACCCGTGGCCCTCTGCAGCATGTCGATCCCCACACACTTCTCCTACCATCTCTGTCTGTCTCCACTGAACAATGTCCAACAGAAGCAAAAAAGCCCAAAAATAAATCTTAAATAAAAAAGAAGCAATTTAATACTGTCAAATTGCATGGTTCTACAATGAATAGAAAATTACACTAAAGCAAATATACATCCAATAATTTAAGATCAATCTCTCCAGTAAGCCTTGGAAAAAATTTCTGTACAGTACATTAAACAGTGAGGGTTTTTTCCTCATTAAAGAGAGAAATAGTCTCAATGTCTGATGAAACTGAATTTAAGTGAAGGTCCTACCAGTAAGATTAGAGACAACCACAAACAATTTGGAGCCCATTTAGAGTCTGACATTTACTATTAAAAATCTGATTGTGAAATCAGAAGGCATCAAAAAATGTGACTTTTTAAGGCAGTGGAAAAATTTCAGCAGGGCACCAAAAATGATATTTTAACTGCATTGTACAACTTCTATGTGGAATTCACATTACCTTGATTTACCCAATGTTGAGAATATTGTCATATGACATAACTAAAGGGGGTCTTCAATAAAACATAACACTTAGTTTCAACAGCAGAAGGTTCATTCTCACATTTCATGTAAGTTGCCATATAGAAAAATACAGTACTAATTTTCGCTCTGATTCATTCATTTTCCTCCCTGCTGCTACCAAACTGCAGTTCAATGTCTTGCTCTAGTAACTCAAATGACCACTGGTTACAAGTGAGTAATGCAGGGCACCGTGTATGGACTTCATGTCAAACCTTTAACCGGATGGAAAACAGCAGCAGCAGATCACACAGGGTGACACTCCTGTCATTTAAGAAGTCTAAGGATACAATTATCATGGACTCAGCAAAAGTGGTCAATAAAAAGTTGGAAAAATTTTGCTTTTATTGATTCTCGATTTCCACTGCAACATGTGGCCATTATAGTAATGATTGACATAAACAACATGAAAGTATGGATCTTGTATCATCTCTTAAGGCTGCAGGTGGTGGCTCATTCAGGGACTTCTAGTCCTAACTGTGCATTGCTTTAATGCCACAGCCGACATGAGAATTACTGCTGGACACATTCATCCATTTATGACCTTATGATAACTAGGAGATCGGACCCAGTATGAACAAGGTGTACCTAATAAATGGGCCAGAAAATGCATGTGCCTCAAAATTTTCATTCTTAACTAGTCTGTTCATTAAATTACTCAGTGTTTTGTGCAGAAAACGGACCCTGAAGCAGATTCTTCCAAGATAATTAGAGTAATGTACTTCTGATTCTTAAACAGGAGTCTTAATTCAGAAACAAAAGCATTTAATGCTGCAGATATTTATCATGTACAGAAGCATGTGCAAACCCTGTATCCAATGGTCCGGTGCTGACTAGGAAGCAGAGAAGCAAACAGAAGCTACTCAAGCCCCAAATATTACCAGTGAGAGGCTGCCATCTAGTGGTCTGTATGCAAAATTACAGCCTGGTGAGAATAAAACATACAGAATTCTGGAGGAAATTTTCAGTGATTTTCAAATGGGTATTTTTTTCCATTTCACCTATATTCATACTGAAATATCCAACACACAGAGCAAAAGTCAGGTTGCTTTATCACTTTTGTGAACAGTATGTGCATTTGCACTTCAACAACATGGCAGGTTCATGAAAACTGATGATTAAAAGTCTAGGTAAGATCAGGTTCAGACAATAAAAACCTACATTTAGACTAAAGTAGAAACAGTTCAAATTTCAAATAATCTTGGAAAGGTTTATACATTAGTCTTTAATAAAACTGTCCAATGGGAACAAAGGCTGGAACAGCATCAAGGTGTTCCATGATACGCTGATGGATTAAACAATATAACTGAACTAGAAAATATTACCCCAAAAAAAATAAATAAATAAAACAGACAGAACTGGTAAAATGACAATTTCTCACTTTATACATTTAACAGGTGTATGTTACAAGCTGAAAAATGATTTACTGGGTATACAGTGGAGTGACAAATTAAAGGAAAAACACAAGTGTCTTTGTAAAGCATTTGTCCATTATGTGTCTCCACAATCGCTTCATTGTCCTTGGTTTGGATTTTTTTTTTTTTTTAAACCTAGGGGTATGAAAAATGCCATTCCTCAAAATATATTACCTCCTTTTTTATGTTTTGGCAATGAAGGTGGAGAGTGTTGTCACATACTGGTACAACATTTCCCATAGATGTTCAACTGTGTTAAGACAACAGAAGTTCAACCACAGGATTTGTATCATTTTGCTCAAACCATACAGTGTGTTCTTATGCCCTGCAGGAGGCGCCGTCATCCTGGAAGAGACCACTCCCATCCGGCGCTTTTTCTTGCAGTGCGACAAAACATCTGAACATTATCTTTAAAATCTAACCTATTTGTAAAAATAATGCATCTGAGAAAAGGACATAAAAAATTACAACAAAAGAACAATTTAAAAACTACTGTACAAGTCAACAGCAGATGGTTAGGTTACTTTGCATTTCCGCACAGTGCTGTAAGGCGATTCTGTGAAGAGAACAAAAATCTACCATGAGAACCACTCGCACATTTTTACTTTTACCTATACCGATTTGAAAACACAAAGATTCTGCTCAAGAGAAACAGTAAAGAAACATGGAAATCACCACACCTGCAGCTCACGAATGCTCTTCAGAGCAGTCTCATCCAGAAGAGACAGATCCACCGAGTCCACCTGACTGGCCAACAGCTGGATGCTCTGTAACAAGGAAAATAAAAGTCATCAGGTTGTCCTGTTTAATCAGTTCCTCCAAGGTCTCATCAGTCAACTGAAGACATCTTAAAAAGCAGAAGGAGATTTGGACATTTAAAATCTGGCAGTGTATCAACTTTCATTTCACACACAATGAGCACTCTCTCATAAGGTTCCACAATCTAACATGCACTACCTAGCGTTAGCATTTTGATATTCATTTTACGTAGTTTGCTTGAAGGACAGAAAAGCAAGTGCACTGTGTACTTAAAGCTTATATCTTCAGGCAGAAAATCTGCTTGGATCCAGAAGCTCTGAAACAGGGCAACTATGCAATCAAGGCAGCATGTTATCAAATGATACATAAGATGGGTATGCCCCAGTGGAAAAAAAAAGGTATGATACAGTTAATATTGTGATCATTTTTAACAGATATTGTCATATAAATCATTTTAGTGGGAATGGCTACTTTTACGTTGATGATTTTAAGATTCGGGCCAGGGTCTGTGTCAAAAAGGCACATATTCTTATTTTGGGAGAATAAAGAGTTTAGGCTTAGCCTTCAATATACAGTACGTCGTGACACATTTCACCATCATCATGAAGTGCAACTACTGATGCAAAAACATCTATTAACATTTGCAAAATGTGTAATGTTTGATGTCGTTCTTTTAACCACAGTTTTGACATGTTTTTTGAATGCATGAGTGAAACACCCTGCTATGATGGTGGGTTTACTCCATACATTTAGTGCTGTGTAAGCACTCATACAAACTTCTTTTTATTATTGTAACCCTCTAAAACAACATTAAAACAAAAGCTGATAGTTACTAATAAATAGTCATATTTTCCAAACAGACAGAAAACAGTCTTTTGAAAAAGGAGACCAAGCAGGGAAGACGGAGACCAAAAAACATTTGAGGCACAAAAACATCATGATGTAATGGAGTAAGAGGAGAGTAGTCACAGCAGGTACAAGTCGACTCGTCTGTGACTCACCTCTCCGTTGCCGATGGGGACGTTTATGATGATGTCCTCACTTCCTGCTGAAATAGGAGAGCCGTTGACTGAAATGCTATAGACCCTCTCTTTGTGGCGTGGAACTCTCACAGCAGGGGTCTTCGGAAGCCTGGGGAGGGGCATTAATAGTGAATAATATATCCCAAATCACTGTGGGTTATGTTTCCCATTTAGAGACAAAAAGCAAAAAAATGTGCCCAAAAGATAAAAATCTAACTCTGTACTTTTAAAAGTCTACACTCATTTAACATGCAGGATCCCCACATATTTTGATGGGACAAAATATCAGAAATGTTCAAACAGATTGCCATGAACTGATAATATCATTTGCATGACCACTCACAATCTTAAAATATATGCAATGTACAGCTGCAGGTACAGTGTTGTTGCAGTATGTGACACTACATTCAAGCAAACAACTACCATTAAGCCACCATGGTGTCAACACTATGTCTATGACTTCAGTTTTTTAAACTTCTGTTCAGTATATGTGATTACATTTGACAAACTCTCCCTCTTGTTTTGTTAAGTTCACTGTAAAAAAAAAGACGACATAAAATCTAGTGGCGTTTCCAAAAAACACTGGATGCTTTACTTAACTCACTGATTTTTCAGCTTTCTTACAAGAATTAGAACCTTGATTAGTCTATTTTTGTCTGATTATCTTTCAAAGATCTCCATGCACTTTAGCAGGAAACTACTGTTTTTGATGGAGAAATGTTTTCACTATTTTCCAAGGTCTAAACTTAATTTTTTTTTCCTTCTCAAGTATTAATTTTATTGTTTTTATTTATTTTAGTGTTTTGTTTTTACCTTTGTCTGTGTTTTGCTGCTTTATTGTTTTTTATTACATTGCTTTTATTGGTTTTATTTATTATAGTGTTTGTTTTCACCTTTGTTTGTGTTTTATTGCCTACCATTTTATTTGCTTGATATGTCCAGCACTTTGGTCAACAGTGGCGGTTTTTAAATGTGCTCGATAAATAAATGTGATTGATTGAGTGATTTCATCCCCTTTGAATGAGGTTTCTTGTTATTACCTGGTGCTGCCATTTATATAGCCAAAGCTAACTATCCTGACACTGACTGAAGAGTTATAACTGCTAAATCCAGTCTCAGTAAGAGACCTTACAAGACATGCTTTTGTAATATTATTTTTCAATATAGCACTTCATAGCTGTCAAAAAACTCCTTAAGAGAAGTGAGGTGAGTGCCTGCAAGTGCTGGCACGTGTCCATACCAGAGCTCAAAGCAAAGATCTTAACAGATACAGTTAGATATTTATTTGAATGGCATGACGTATACTGTATGTGGAGTATTGATTTAGCAGACACAATCTTGCAAAAACAGTGACAGCAGGAGTATTTTACTAGTGCAGAATTACCTTGGGTCAAAGCGTGGTGTGACCAGAGGAGTAGAGCCCATCAACATGGAAGAGTCCACCATGCTCCTCGCAGGAGAGACCAGAGGCTTCCTGTTCGATCTGAAAACAGGGTCACGTTAGAAATTCCAAATTTGCAGAGAAAATGACATTAACAAAGAAAGAATACCACATGCTCTCACCGTCTGATGGATGTGTTTTGCTTATTAATCAACAGTGCCTTTGCTCTCTTTGATGCAGTTGGAGGCTTTCTTGTAGCTTTCGTCTGAACCAAGGATGAAATCAGAAAGGGGAACAACAAATAAATTTTGTACCAAACATGTCATCCTTGTATTTGCAGACACCTCCAGTACTCAGCTGTGTTTGGCTTCTTTCCCTGGTGTGTGCCATAGTGAAAATGAGCCCCTACCTTTCTTGCAGTATTAGGAGTGTTTTCATCCTCTGAATTGGATTTGGCTCCACCTTTTTTCTTAGAGGCTGTGAGGTAAAGAGAAAAACAAGTTAAAAAATGTTTGCACTTGTAAATGAATGAATGAGCTGATTTCCTGAGGAATGAAGACAATATGGTTTTGCCTTTGACATACTTTTCTTCACTGTTTTCAAAAGAACTGCATGGTCTTCTGCCACAACACTCTCAACAACGGCGACTTCTTCTTCTCTCTGCTGAAAAAAGACAAACATGGCTAAATACCTAAGCTTTAAAAATCAATGAATGGGTCAGCACATGCCAAAAGGAATCTGACATAGACACAATGAAACATCAACCCACCTTTGAATTATCCACTTCTGGTGACTTTGGTTTTTCAGACTCTGCAAACCAGACAGAATAGGAGAAATTCGGTTTGTGTTTTCATTCACTTTATTTAATTGGGTAAAGGTCTCCCAAAATTTCCTTTTTAAAGACATCTGATGAAGGTGCAGCAGTCAAGTCATTATTACAACAAATGCAACCAGCAAACACCCATTTCCACTAAATGCCATCCTCAATATCCAACTGAATTTAGATAAAACGCACAAATATGCTGTTAACATGTATTATAGAGGAATTCCGGTGATGCCATGCAAGTATAAACAGCCCAGTGGAAAAAGAAGAAACAGCCTCATGTAAAAACCAAATATGTAATGTCAAAAAAGCAAGAGGTAGAAAGAAAAAGAGGCAAAAAAAATGATAAACAAGATCACCTTATCACCTTCAGTGATGTATTGAAGCATACAAGAAAATAGACACTTCTCAAAAAAGCTTTACGGCACTCTAATAACGGCATAATGGACATTTTCCACTTACAAGACACAATCAAAGCAATGATCATGCATTTTAAAGCTCATTCACAAAATTATACTATCAGTGAGTGTTGAAGACTGATAGTTTGGGTTTAATACAGCTGAACAGAGAATTTCTGTGAACTTACTGCAGTATTCAATCCAATTCATTTGTCTGACAGCCTTGGGAAGTTTGATGAGGGCCATGTTGTAGCTGTTATCAACATCTTTCAGTAACTGATTTTTCTTCTCATTCAGTTGTCCAACTCTGGTCTTCACTGTGAAAACAAAACCAATGTTGTTAACACAGTGCTATTAATTATAGCTATATGTTAGTAATTTGTACCTAGAATTGGCTCCACAGTGACACTATACAACATAAAATGACCCCCTCCTGTTGATACATTAGCAGTAATAAAACAAAAGAGGCCATCCCAGGCAATAGTATCTCCCGCTCATCATAGATACACACTAGCTATCTGTATCAGGTGACAAGTAAAAAGATACCTTTGAGCACTGACAAGTTCATTTTTCCAATAGTATGTCAGTTTTAGCAGACAAGCAATGCTTGACA
Organism: Pseudamia nigra; assembly: GCA_029823295.1. Lineage (NCBI taxonomy): Eukaryota > Metazoa > Chordata > Actinopteri > Kurtiformes > Apogonidae > Pseudamia > Pseudamia nigra. The sequence goes on from JAQQAE010001114.1 coordinate 24,284, forward strand.
GCAACAATTATGTTTAACTTTACCTTCAAAAACCATCTCTGTCCTGATGTTCAGGCATACAATTATAGTGGCTAAGAGTCCAATTATAGTCCAGAATCAGAATCTTGTTTATTGGCAGGTATACATATACATGCAAAGAATTTGTCCTGTCATTAAGGTGCAACAAAATTAAATAACAACACATAAATACTATTTACAACACACAAATCAAAACTATATACAATAAACAATACTATATTCAATAAGTGTAGATTATATCCAAAATAATGTGTCAGATAGTCATATGGTTGTGATCATATGCTGTTCAGTGTGAGGGGAAGGGTGGGGGGCAAAGTATGTGGGTGATTTGGGCCATGTTGAGGAGGCCAGCTGCAGACAGAAAGAAACTTATTGCGTCGAAACTGTTTCAGCAGTTTGTTCATCAAAATACAGGAGTAAAACAACAAACATTTGACTATCCTAATAGCTATGAATACTCAGCTTCTTGCATTTGTTATGCTCTTGACCAAAAAGTAGCATTTGAGACCACAATCAACCATTTTTTTACATTTCATCATATTGTCTAAGATTTTGTTATTTTCTTGCGTGTTTTTGAAGAAAATGAGCACTAATCATGAAATATGGCACCACACACATAGTATGTTATGTCTAATTAAGCCTTTTACATACTTTTTTTACATACTTTTTAGTCTTGGTTCTTTTACATTAATGTTCTGTTGTTGCATTTGCTATGTTTTCTTGTACTCATGTTCTACTTATGACTTTTACGATATTTTCAAGTATGATTAAAACAAATAACCGTCTGTTTCTGCATCAACGTTCACTCAGGAGTGAAAATCAACCCCATCATGGTATTACTTTTGATCCAAACAGTCAACTCGACGGGAATCATTTAGTAACATCTTCCTGTGATGATGTAAATTGCAACAGAGTAATAAGTACGTAATATAAATATTATAGCTAGTTACTTGTGTCAAACATGCAGCTACTTGCACACATGTAGTTTCGTACACAGACTAATGTTTGACACACATCAGTGCAAGCCTGATCCTATTTAATGATAATAGTGTTAATTAGCGGTGGCTGAAGTTAAATTATATTCACCCTCGCTGTCGAAATCATCCAGAAAAGCTTCCAGCTTTGCGGTCTTCGGATCGTTTTTTGCCTGTTTCGTCGTCCTCTTCCTGGGAGCCATGACCGTTGGGTCAGAGACCGACGAAAATGTATTCGTTAACTCCCTATAGTTAACACAAAAAATAAGATGAACAAATCACCATTTAAACCTAAAGTTGTAACAGTTTTCAACTTTTGAATAAAAGGAAATAAAATTGTCGTCAAGTCCTTTGACGCTTTAGCTAAGGGTTTCAAGCTGCGGTAACAGTTAGCATAGAAGCTAATGTCCATTATAGTACTGACAGGGTGATGTTACCTGAAACGTGCCCATTTGGATAGTATGAATTATTATTTCCACGCTTACACAACAAAACCCTGGCACGACATTACATCGACACTTTGTCGATTGTTAGAATAATGTATACACAATCAGTTACCTTAATATATTTTGCCTTCGCGGATTGTTTTTTTTTCGGTATCGTGTCTGCTTTCCTTCACGGAGCCGTTTTCAAATCTTGGCGCGGGGAGGAGCTAATGCTCAAAGACAGCCAATAAGAGTAGACGCTTTTGCGTCACGGGAAAGCGACTCTCAACCAATCACCGCATTAAACGTCAATATTTATGCCAGGAAACCAGAAGTGGTACCCAACATGGCAGCGGCATGGCAGAAATATGTAACACATTTTGCAGAATGCCTATGAAAAGCTCGAGTTCTTGTAAAAAAAAAAAATTAAAGGACATTTTGGGTAACCTGTGAAACTAGCATCTAAAATGTCAAATCCTGCACTGATACCTTTTCACCAAGCGCTAAAGAAAAGCTTTCAGTGTCTCGAAAACAAGCAGAAGGTATGGCAGAGAGTGATGGCAGAATGTGGTCCTCTCATGGCCTCACTGGAGAACCTGGCAGAGCAGCTGAGAGCTCTCTCCAACCTGCAGATTTCCAACACACCGCTCAGAGTTTTCCCTGGTCTGGAGGAGCGGCTGCGTTTTAAGCTGCAGCTGGACACTGACACAGTACTGGGCAAACTGAACGAGAAGATGTGAGTAACCTGAGAGGAGAATGTGCACGACAATTCATAATATGCATGTTATTATTGTTGTGCTGTAAAAAAAAAAATGCATTAAAACCCTTCAGTTTGTATTGTCATCAGCAAAATGGACAGAGTATGAAAAGTAAAAGGAGCCACTATACAGTAAAATATTATGTATGTTAGTGCTACATTTGATGTTTTGGGTTTATACTAATGTTGAATTACTATGTATTAATATACAAAATATGGTACTCATTTAAACATCAACATATATTGGTTGCATTCCTGTCCAGTGAGAACCACATATCTTTTAGAAGGTAAACTGAGCTCAAAAAACAGGCTTGTTTCCAACTTTGTGACATTTTCCAGTGAATGCAAGAGGGTTTTTAAAGACTGGATTTAGCCGGAGAAGTAAGAGAATTAAGATTCAGGTTCAGAAAGTATTATATTAATTCCAAATTCAGAAATTATTTAGTCACACAAGTATAACAGTAGTAAATTAAAGTAGAGCCAAAATCAAGTAGGAAAATACACTTGTAGAAGGACTGGTTAAGTGTAACCTCAAGTAGTGCTTGTGTAGGATGGATGCTGAGCCACACAGAAGTGAAATAGAAATTTTACCTACACTGTAGTAAGAGGGAATTTTCTCAACCCCTAAAAGATGAGAAGTAACTAAAGCTTTAAAGCAACTATTTGGGAGCGAAAAGTACAATATGTTCCTCTGAGTTTTGGTGGAGAAACAGCATATAGATGCTTGTAAAATGGAAATACAGTACAGGTAGTTAATAATTGTACCGAAGTATAGGTCTGGATAAGTCTGAAAAGGCTGCTT